>PVJH01006111.1:0-105032 GCA_004026705.1 Nesogale talazaci
ATTTTTTTTATTTTTATGAAATAAAATTTTTAAAAATCCATATCTAACTTTTGAGAAATGCCACTAATAAATTAAGGCAATGACTACATTAGTCGGTTTCTACTCTAAGCGATCCCTTATGACAGAATTGAAATATGCCACGGAGGGAGGAGGGAGTTTCGCGGTGATCTTTTGGGGAGACCTTTTCTCTCAGCAACGGTGGGTGGGTGCAAAATGCCTTTTGGTTTACCAGTGTGAGTCACCAGGCCTACTTCGAGTTCCATGATTATCTCTGTATTTGTGCATCATCCCTTGCCTTCCCGCTTATTTCGAATCAATCAGCTTTGAGGCTTTGTAGAAACACTTGCAATATGAATTGTTTTGTGCTGATCCAAACTCCACTGCAAACTTCTTATAAAATCCTACCAAGTATTAGAAAGTAAAACCCTACCCCCTTTTTACCCTACCCCCAATGAGAAATAGAAGAGTAGGTAGATTAACTCACCTGTGTCCCTTAAGAAATTAAAGGCCAAGGCTCACTGTCTCCCAAAGCCACACTCTTCTCTACTCTACTGCCCTCCACCCTACAGCAGCGGTTCTGGAAGCTCAGTGGAATAGAGGGACTCCACCATAACCTGTACTGCATTTACACCATTTAACAGCCAAGGATGCTTTATATCAAAGGTCAGAAGTGTGGTTTAAGAAGCTGTCTAGAGAGCAAAAGAACTATCGAATGATAGCCCGCTAATAGCTACACTGAGTAAAATTCCTTTCTAATAGCTACCCTGCCTAAAACCCATTACTGTCAAGTTGAGTCCTGCTTCTGGTGACCCCATAGGACAGAGGAGAACTGCCCTCAGTGGATTTCAAAGGATGTAGTTCTCTACAGAAGTTGACACTAGACTAATGCCTCTTTGGGGAACTGAGATATTAGGGATAAAGGGGGTTGTTGTCTCCAACAAATGTCGCTACACTAAAGGAAAATTAGTTGGTCATGCCTCCTTAAAAAGTTTTGAAAAAAAATTAGACCCCTATGGGGGGTGTGCAGATGAAGGCCACCTAGAGACCAGCAACCCAAAGTCACACACACACACGCCCACACTCAGCCACTAAGAATCGTGCCAATACCCTCAACCACGTCCCCCTCAAGTGGGGGTAGGAGGGTGGGGGAAGCAGAGACCGAGGACAGATGCTTGCCTCCTCTTTCCGACCATTTTTCCAAGTGGTTATATTTATTTATTTTTTTTTTAGGCATCACTGCCCTCTGATGGTGGGAGTAGGAGGCCCAGCCTTTGCTCCTGTGAGCTGGAATTGAACCTCCAACTCAGTAGGCCGCAGACCCACGCACAACCACTACACCACCGGGGCTCAGCCCTTTCCAAGTGGCTTTAACCTACTTCCCTTGAGTGGCCATTTTGGGTCACGGTTCCCCTCGCCTTGCACACTTTCCAGGGATAGTGGTACTGTCGTTCCCTCATGAAAGTGACTTGGACTTACAAAAGTGTTTCTGCCCCATGAGAATGAAAACACTGAGAAAGAAGAACCAGAGAAGATCACCCCAGAAACCTCACAAAGCCATTCGTGGGTTCAATCTGGTTAGCAGCCTTACATAGTACCCACTGGACCGCCAAGTCTTCTTTCCTATGCTGAATGACACTGTTTAAAATTGAGTCCCATAACCCTAGGCCAGGGGCATCAGTGACAGTGTATGTTTAGGAATATACCTGTAATTCATTCATTACCTGGATTACGTATGTGTGTATACCTAGTGTCACAGCAACATGTAGATCACTGCAGTATGGCAAGCTCAGACATAGAAATGAGGAGGATCTCATCTGAGAGATAAAACGTTATGACAGAAGTTTCTCCTGCCTCCCCCAAACTCCTTTCTATAACATGATCCATCCCAGCCCGTTGTGTCAGCTGTGTACGTGCACATGTGGACAAATTCAGACTAAGGATCTTTTCAAGGAAGTTTGCTTGAGACTTCTGGGTAAAATGCACTGCGTTCTGGGTAAAATGCACTCTACATTTGGTTTGAGGTTTAGCTTGCTTCAGTGTAGCTGCAAATTCTCAAACCAGAATGAACCCAGTTTGAAGCAGATAGCACAGAGAATGGGGCCTTCAGAGAGGTGGCAAACTGGATGTGACACCAGTATGTAAAGCTCCGTTACCTGCCACTGCTCTAATGGAAGTACTTCAAGTGTAGCATTTCCTCGAAGTTCTGAAGAGGTTAGGTAGTGTTCATCTTGGTTCCTTGGTGGGTGAGCCACCCTCTCAAGACCTCTGTCTTCCCTTGTGTGTGGATCTCTATGTCTAATGTGTCCATTTTATAAGTCAGTGATTAGACTTAGGAACCAACCCTACTTGGCGATCATCCAATTAACACAACAGAGTTATCCTCATTAGCCAATGAGATTACCACCACAGTTACAGGAATTACAATCTAACACACTCAGAGGTGTCAGAAGGTAATCCATATGACTGCATACCTATAGGGTTGCCCTAGGGTTCAGTGGAAATCCTAGCCAAAATGGTTGGACCAACGACTGCTTAGACTTGTGAATTCATCGGTTCCCTTCTCCCTAGTCTAGAAGAACCCTTCCAGATCATACTGTTGAGCATTCTCAAACCCGGTCAGCTGGGGAAATCTTTAAAAATGATAAATCCTAAAACAAAACAGATAAATCCTGGGAGCTGTTCAGAGATTCTGATTGAGTTGGTCTGAGGTGGCATTAGAGATTTTTACAGTGTTTGTACTAGCGATTCTAAAATGAATTCAGAATTGGGAGCCATCGATTTAGTCCAGGTATTTTTTTAAAATGCATATTATTGGGCATTCCTGGATCATTTTGAGGGGCTTGTATAATTGCAAAGGTCCTCAGGAGAGGAAGACAAGAAAGTCAGAATGACAATTCTATTGCTGGCTTGTTGAAGTGTGACTCATAGCAATCCTGTCGGACACAGTAGAACTATAATTATATTAAGCCCGGTGTGATTAAAATGGTCTTTGAAAGAGAAAGGCATGACGGTCAGAGTTGAATTCTGACTCACTGGAGTCTTAGAGGGCAAAGTAGAACTGTCCCATAGGGTTCCCATGGATGTAACTAGTCACTGAAGCAAACTGTCATTTCTTTCTCCAGAAGAATGCCTGATGGGTTCAAACTGTTACCTTTCACTTAGCAGCCAAACACTTTACCCACTGTGCCAGGAGGGTTCATCAGTGACAGAAGGTAAGATGAGAAGAGACGCTGAGGTCAAAGAGAAAGACAGAGATATGAAGATGCTATGCTGTTGGCTTAGACACCAGTGGGGAACTTTTTTCCTGCCAAGGGCCTTTTGGATCTTTGTAACATTTTCAGGCTATACTGGTGAAAGATTTCATTAAATCACCCTTAATGGGATGGCTGGAACAGTGTCTCGTTGGTGAGGAGCGTGGAGTCAGCTGATAATGATTTCTATTATCTTAAGGGATTTATACTGCCAGGCATTCACCATCCTTGGTTTAGAAGACAAAAGATGAGACCAGGAGTCAAGGAATGAAAAATGTATGTAGGGTTTGGAAAGGACAAGGGAACCTTTACCCCCAAAGCCTCCCGAAGGAATACAGTGCTCATCTCTGATCTCCAGAACTAAGATAATAAGATAATACATTTTTGTTGTTTTAAAACCACCAAGTCTGTGGAAATTGATGGAAGTGGCAATGGAAAACTAGTACAAGCTTCAGCAAGACCGCAAAATGCAGGCAGACATTTTGGTTGGAAGTAACGGAAGGATTTTAAAATAAGGAAACACAGGACTAAGAATAGTGAAAATACGCAAAATAGGTGTATGCTGCTTATTTGAAACTTTATTATAAACAGCAATAATTAATACAATTAATATAATTAACAGCAATAATTGATATATAAGCCACATTCTGGAAGAATGAAGTATAAACCACATACTGTAAGAACAATCACTTAGCAAGTATTTTTCTTAAAAAAATAGCTATCCATAAATATAAAGTCTTATAAACTATAAGGGAAAACAGACACAAAAGAAAAATAGATGAAGTCATGAACACATAAGTCAAGTAGAGGAAATATGAATGACAAGAGTACATAAGAAATAATCTTATTAATAAAGAAATGAAGGTTAAAACCTCAATGTAAGATTATTCCACACAAACCATATTTTCAAAAAGTCAGAGGTTGTAAAGACATGAATGAACAAGACCTCTCCTTCAGTATTATTGGTATTATCAACTGATGTGACTGCTTTGGAAAACAATTTTGCATTGCTTTACAAAGATGAATCTGCATGTATTCTGCAATTCTACCAGGTTTACTAACATATGATTGTCTCTAAATTATGTACACCATAAGCTATTTTTAAGAAATCCATAACACTAGTGCTTATAATAACAAAGAAATTAGAAAAACAAATGTCCATCAACAAGGGAGTGAGTAAATAAATAAATTGCCACATATGTACACAGTGAAATAAAGGATCTACTGCTAAGTGCATTAATATGGATGAATTTTAGGAAAAAAGTATAAAATGAGCAATAAAATGGCAAACTTATTCAAAACTCAGCAAAACAATGGCATGTTGCATAAAGAAACATAAAAAGAATCCAGGATGAAAGTTAATGAGGAGTCCTGGGGGTGGATGGGGGAGTATACTTTGGTACAGGTACAGTCTCGCTGTGAGACAGGTTATGTTTCTGGTGGATGCAGGCATTTCATCTTTTTTACTTTACAGTTAGGAGCCCTGGGTTGCTAATCTCAAGTTCAGCAGTTTGAAACCATCAGCTTCTCTTTGGGGGAAAGATGAGGCTTTGGACTCTGATAAAAGAGTTATGGTCTTGGAAACCCTCAAGGGCAATTTTACCCTTTCCTGTAGGGTCACCATGAGTCAGAATGGACTTGATGACGGTGAGTTTGGTTTGGTAGTTTACACTTATTTCACAAAATTCTTTCCTTTCACAATGTACTAGTAAAAATGCTTGCTATCGAAATGACACAAAAAGCAAAGGAAGGAAGAAAGCGTGCTGGAATACCGTAGATAGGGCCACATATTTGAAACCACTTATAATCTGAAGGCTATCACTGTGTCTGTGTTAAGCCTTTTGACTGATGTCTGAAGAAACGTAATAAAAGGGTAACAAGGAGAGTGAAGATAGAAAGAATAAGAATAAATGCTGTTAGGTGCCATCGAGGTGGTTACAACTCACAGTGTCCTTGTGTGTGACAGAACGAAACACTGCCCAGTTCTATACCATCCTCACGATTGCTGTTGGACCTGAGACTAGGGAGACTTCATCTCACGTTCTTTGTACGTGTTATGAGGAGAAAGCTGTTCCTGGAGAGGGGCAGCGTGCTTGGTAAAATGGACAGGTGCTGAACAGAGGAAGGCTCTCTCCACATAACACGTACAAAGAACATGAGAGGAAGTCTCTCTAGTCTCAAAATATCGAAAGCAGGGAAGCCCCTCTGCATGCGTGTGGAAGTGGGAATCGTTGTTGAAGTTGGTAGGAAAGGAGTGGGCTAAACATCAGAAGGAGGGGGAGCAGAACCACTTGAGTGGAAACTCCAATCCATCCCAGAAGGCTGTGGTATAAGACATGTCACCAAGAAAATCATGCTGGGCGTAAAGATGAATTAGTGAGGGGATGACAGCAAAGGCACCGGGTGTTCCTGGAGGTCGGGGCAGGTGGGGAAGCCAACGTTTTAGAAAGTACAGCTAGACGGGGGGTCTCCTTGCTGGAGTGCAAATGGGTGTCACGTCACTGGAGTTCATGCCAGCTGTTTTGCATGAGTGTGCATGGGGATACCCAGAGTTCAGTTTCTTACCTGTGTGCTTAGAGGTCTTTAGTATAAAACCCCAAGGTCTAGAAAGGTTTGCTCATTCTCTGATTGGCTGTGGGGAATTGCCCTATTTGAAGTGTGCCATCTGTTTCCAGTTGGGCTCTGACTGATACAAGCAGGTCTATTAATTATCTCTCTCAAGCCAGCTGTTGGCAATTGTGGGAGTGGTTTCCTGGCAGCTTCTGCCATCCCCTGTCTGCCTATATTCCTTGTAAACAAAGTTGTCAGTATAGAGCAGTGATTCTCCCAGTGCGTTGCCCGCAGGCAGCACCAGCATCCTCTGCAAACTCGTTAAAAATGCAAAGGATTGGACCCCACCCGACACCTACTGAGTCCGAAACTCTGGAGGTGGGGCTCACCAAGCTGCTTTAATAAGCCCTTCAGGTGATTGCAATATGACTAAAAGCGTGAGAACCGCTGGCGAAAGGGAATCACAAAGGATCGCACAGCATCCTGGAGCTCATGGCTGCTGACATGCTAACATGGTCTAAAGGGACGGGAGAGGCAACTGGATGAATCCAGGATGAAAAAGAAAAAAGATTCCTCTCTTGGTAAGGCAGTAACATGCCAGGGAGGGACACAGCCAGTCTAAAGTAACCTCACCGTGGGAAAGCCACCAAAATAAATACATTGAGTTCAAGTGCCTTTTTCTATGAGCCTCCTATGTGGGTTAACAACAATCAAATCAAACTGGCAACCAGAGGGATAAAACCCAAACGGGACACTTGTCCGGTACACAGGACAGCATAGAATGGCAAGCAAAACGAATTCTAAGTCTTTGTCTCCCTTTCTGATATCTTGTAAGAAAGTAGCACAATCTGCACTGGATAACACGATTTAAGGAATGTTTTATTATCTCCAAATTGGGGTTATTAAAAGGAGAGCTTAAACACAAAGCAGGGAGAAGTATTTCCTCTTGATAAATTTATTGTGGCATGAGTCCCAGGGGGTCATGATATCCTCATATTCAATGACTCCAGGCTAGATCAACAATATCCTAAGTAGATTGCTTTATTGGCGGTTATGAACTGAGGAGTTATATTAAAGAGACAGGTGTTAGTAGGCTCATCCTCTGATTCTGCGGGCTATCCACCACCACCTCCCCCCCGCCCAAATCTCATAGCCTTCAGATTGGTTCTGACTCATAGTGACTCTGTAGGAGAGTAGAAACCCTCCCCACCCCCATGGATTTCTGAAGCTGTAACTCTTCATGGGAGCATGAAGCTGTAACTCTTCATGGGAGCCTCCTCTTTCTTCCAAGGAGAAGTTGAGGTGTCCACAGTGATGACCTTGAGTTCCCAGTGTCACCCACCACTTTAGTCATGCAGTAATTTTTTTTTTTTTTTTTTTTTTTAGGCATCACTGCCCTGGTGGTGGGAGTAGGAGGCCCAGCCTTTGCTCCTGTGAGCGGGAATTGAACCTCCATCCCAGTGGGCCGCAGTCCCGCGCATAACCACTATGCCACCGGGGCTCAGCCCCCTAACTAGTCATGCCGTAATTACTCTAAAACAAATGAAGCCCGATGCCGCAATTGAGTCGATTCCAAGTCACAGCAACCTTTAATGGGGTTTCTGAGACACAATCTTTATGGGAACAGCCCGCCTCCGGCAGAGGGAAGTTTGTGATATCACCCGAAGGTGATTAAAGAGCCGACCACTGGGGAGCTTGAACTCCCCCCACCTTGCAGTGAGCAGCCCCACACATCATTCACAATGCTGACATGAATCCTTGGCAATTGCCCTCACTGTGAGTAATTCGCATAGAGTAGAAAGGTAGGCCAGAGCGCGTCGACAGAGTTCAATGAAAGCCTGACAGCCTATTTAGAAGATTGCTATGCTGTTAAGGTGCCATGAGGTTGGTTCTGACCCATGGAGACCTTAATGCACAGCAGAAAGAGACACTGCGAGGTCCTGCACCATTCTCCCAATTGTTCCTATGCTTGAACCCATTTTTGCAGCCGTGTGTCAATCCATCTCCTTGCGGGCCTTCCTGCTTTCTGCAGCCCCTCCCACTACTTTACCCAGCATGATGTCCCCCTCCAGGGACTGGTCTCTCCTAAGAACATGTCCAGTCGATGTAAGACGAAGTGTCACCAACTTTGCCTCTAGCGAACACTGTGGTTGTACATCTTTTGAAAAAGATCGCTTGGTCCTTCTAGCCAGCCTTGGTATTTTCTATATTCTTCTCCAACACTGCGATTCAAATGCATTAGTTTTTCCTCCATCTTCTTTATACAATGTCAAATTTTCACCTGCCTCTGAGGCCATGGGAAATACCATGACTTGGGTCAGGCACCCCTTGATCCTCAAACTAATATCCTTACTTGTCAATACTCTAAAGAGATCTTGTGGAAGATTAGAGTACACATTAATTGATGAATTGGCTGTTACAAAATAACTAAAAGTGTGGCAGTAAGAAACGGACTGGTTCTTATCCTCCTTTAAGTAAAACTTACCCACTCCAGGTATGACTTCAGGGCACTTGAGCAACCTACACTACTTGTAATGCTTTGTAGAGAAGTGATAAAGCAACAGTAGAGTGGATGGCATCACTCAAGCAATGGTTGCCTAAAGTCCCACAGATTCTAAATAAGGCCTTTAAGTGATACTATGAAAGCTACCATCTTTTTGTCAGGGTGCCATGAAATATTTACAGTATAACATTCAAAGATCACTGTTACCACCATCTGATTGCCTCCACCAAATAAAAGACCTTCTTAGACTTCAGTTCTTAAACTCAATAGCATGGCACAATCCGTGGGCAACCATCAAAACCTCATGGCTGATGGAGCTCCAGGGATGACGGAGGCCCCCTAGGGTGCAACACTTAAAGAACAGCGATTAAGGAAAACAGGATCATCATTGCATTCCTGTTACAGCATGGTAAAATGTCTCAAAGCAGAGGATGAAGGAAGAAAAGAGAGGTTTTTGGAGAAATCAATCTCTCCCACAAATGGAAATTGTTTGGGATTTCAAGGAAGTTTTCAGCACAGAGGCAGCGAATGTGAAAAGAGAAACTATTTGGAAAATACTTTCCAGAATATCAGTGCCCTTGACTCCAAGTCCCTTGACGGTGGGTCAAGCAGTGCTCGCCAAAATGATTTCGTCAACGAGAACCTTCTCTACCAAGGAGGATTATGGAAAGAACAAGCAACATGGGTGAAGCAGGGCCAAGAGAAAGAAGTCTTTCTTCAGAGGCTAAAACTAGTCAAAATATATAGATCAAAGAATGACCTATCTCAAATGCAGTTGCTGATAAAGAAGTGGGGAAACTGTTGCCAGCTGGTGCTTTATGCGTTGCGGTCAGCTGTGTCTGAAGAGAACCAGAGACTAAGGCTGAATGAGATGATAACCACAATAGGTTACATGATAAATTGTTCCCCTATAACAGAAGTGAAGAATTTATAGGTGCTTACTTCATAGTTTTCCCACCCAAGAATTATCCACGATAGTGACAATCTGCTTAAAAGGTGATATATATATATATATATATATATATATATATAGCAAAAGTATTGAGGGTTAAAGGAAGGGACCTTAGGAAACATCCATTTAGAATACAGTTACATAAGCCCTCTGTTACTTAAGTATAAACTAAGTTCTAGAAGTTAGCATTCTGAAATTTAATATTTGCATAAATTTGCCAAAGAAAATGCTACATTTAAAGAAATATAATTTTTAAAAACACCATTATGTTTAAAAATAAATTGTGCAATTTCTGGAATCTATTGTGATAGCTATTTTACTGTGGCAATTTTTTTTTAATTTCAATTTTTTTGTTTTTTTGTTTTTTGTGGGCATCACTGCTCTCTGGTGGTGGGAGTAGGAGGCCCAGCCCCACTGCTGGAATTGAACCTCCATCCCAGTGGGCCGCAGTCCCACGCACAACAACTACGCCACCGGGGCTCAGCCCTAATTTCAAATTTTTAAAAGAAAAAAAAACCCTCATTACTTCATCCTTAGCTTAATAGTATCCAAGCCCATTGCCATGAAGCCAATTCCAAGCCATAAGAACAAACATTCTGATTCATAGGGTTTCCTGTCTTATACCTAAGGGATCAGATGGTTTTATCAGTCTCTCCCCCACTACACTCCTCCCCCTCCACTGGGAGACTTGAACTGCCAACCTAATTGTTAGCAGTCCAAAGCTTACTCAACAGCAAGACCAGGGCTACTTAAAATATTTATTCACTTTTAACATTTTCTTAATTCCCTGGCCCCCTCTTGTAGAAAGCCTCCTTAATCACGTCTATGAGTGACTTTCTGAAGTAAAGCACTTCCCCCCACCCCCCACCCCCCACGCATCACTGCCCTGGTAGGAGTAGGAAGCCCAGCTTTGCTCCTGGAGAATGGCTGCTGGATTTGAACCCTCAACCCTGTGGGCCGTGGTCCCGCACACAACCACTGTGCTACCAGGGCTCAGTGTAAAGCATGTTTTAATGAAATAGCCGTAAAATGTATACATACATGTGCTTCCTTTTGGATGGCAATGGGCTTGGTTTTGCTTGCTTGCTTTTGTCACTGATTGCTCCATATTACAATGCATGGATATGAAATAAAAAATTCTGGAAATGAATTGAGTAATTTTTTTTCCTTTTTTACTAAAACCACAAAAACGACACTCCTACTACCATCCAGCTGGTTGTACATGGCAGCGGGGTAGTGCGGTTTCCCCGGGTTCCCAAGGCCATGCCCTGCAGAGAAGCAGACTGGTACCTTTTTCTGCACCAGAACCATCTGGACGGAATCCAGATGGGTTCCGTCTCTACCACTCTGACTGAAAAACCAAAACCGAGCCAACTTCTTCTCTTTGGGTGCCCAAACTGTAGAGCCCAGATCAGCTGCAGCAACTGTAGAACCCAGATCAGCTGCAGCGAAGAGCAGGCTTGGGGGGACATTTTCAACAAGTGAGATCAAGGTCCTGACTCATGCTTGGGAACACCTGTAACAGGAACAGGGCTTTCTGAGTACATTCCTGAAGACAATAGCACAAGCAGAGTGATGTCGACCAAGAGATAAGACTGGTCTGTTTAGTCAAAAAGCAAACACACGGGTTCAGAGCAAAGGTCACTGCAAAGGGTTTAGAGGGTGCTCAGGAGAGACCAGTCACTGGTCTCCTGCTTGGTAAAGAGGAGGGGCAGTGAAAAGTAGGAACACCCTCAACAAGTTGGCTTGGCACGGTGACTGAAACAATGGCTCGTGCATGGGAACAATCGTGAGGCTGGCACCAGGCCAGGCATGGTGTGCCCCCTCTTGCATATAGGGTGGCTATGGGTAGGAGCTGACTCCGTGAGACCCAGCAACAACGGAACACTTTGCTTGTTGACTTTCTGGGTAGTCAAAGATCAACAACATCTGCTTATTATGAGAGGAGTGTATGGAAGAGCTTTGTCAAAGCTTTAGCACAAAAACACCCAGGAAAGCTTCCCCAGAGAGTCCTCCACCACAATTATGCTCCTGCTCTTTGCTCTCACCAAACAAAGGGAATGTTGTGAAAGTTTTGATGGGAAATCACTCATCATCTACTTTACGTTCCTGATATGGCCTCATCTTACTTTTCCCCTAATTAAAAAAAAACCCACTTTTCTCTGATAAATAATGTACAAGAAAATTCTTTGATCTTCCACTTTTTAGGAATGGACTAAATGACTGACATCACCATTTAGATGCTAATGTAGCTTAAGCTGAGAAATAAAGTTTATCAATTTTACATGTTAAAACTTTATGTATTAAAAGATATATAATGTTTTAATTCTATTTTCCACCAACTTCTTAAAGTTTCCTCATATAAGTGTTCTGGTTTTGAAACCTCCTGCTTAAGTAAAATTTTATATAATGTATTTTTAGATTGTCTATGTTCTGTGAACAGGTTTAGCTGTGAGAATGTATTCTAGATTCACTTAGGTCTAGATAGGCCCTGTTGGGTAGCTATTTTTAAATAGTGCTTTTATTTTAGCAGGTGTTTTCAATACCATAAGTGACTTTACTAAAAGATCTAACTTTTGGGTAGATCTTAGTTTACCAGTTGAAGTAAATCCATTTCAGAAAATGTTCAGGATGTTTTAGATGTTTTCTATTTTTGAACTTAATGTTCTTTTGAAAGGGATCAAAAACGAGGTTTTGAATTCCACTGTATTTGCAACTTATATTTGGTCCTGCATTTTATTTTAAAACTTTGTTCTCTAACATCTGAGCATTTCGCAACTAGCTGTGGGAACACTTTAAAGAGTCGTCTTATTATTAACCTCACAGAACTTGGACCACTGAGTATCCTTTTTGAGAGTGCTGTGTCACACAGGCTGTGCTCTAGAACACCGTGACTCTGATACTGGGTGTCTTGAGAAGGAACAAGGCAGACACAGGTTCCAGGAGAGAAGCCATGAGTACTGGCTGTAGTCAGTAAGCGGCCCTTTCATAAGTAGCTTTTGCCACTGTGAATATTATCTTTTCATGATGTATCTAAGTCACTTTGGGACAAGATCTCTGAGCAAAATGGGAAAAGCAACTGTGGAATCCAACATTTTTGAAATCAGAACATACAGGTTATTTTATGCATCATATGAAATTATCTACTTGTACACCCTCCAATACACACAGATGACTGCATTTACATTGTACTTTGTGCATGCAAAAATTCTTTCAAGGCATCAACACAGCAATCACTTGCAGACCTTTCGTGGAAAGATAATACTGTGAAGTGCACAGTGATACAGTTGGAAGAACATGGTCTTTGTAAGTTTCGCAGCCCAAGCTAGGTTAGGCTATGATTTGTGACAAGTTGCTTTGACAGCTTGGAGTCTTAGTTTTCTTATCTAAAAATGCATATAACAATATTTACGTCACAGTTACTGGTATAACTTGTGTAAGTGTCTAGAAGAGTCTGAAACTTGGCAAGTCAATAGGATTCTGCTTTCTCCCTTCTTTTTACGTTACCAACTAACTATTGGAAAACATATTCAAATTCTATTTATTGAAGAGCTATCTTAGTCATCTAGCACAGCCAGAACAGAAATACCACAATGGGCCGGCCCATTTTCTTACAGTTTAGGAAGGGAGACCTCTGACTTCAGGCTGCCAACTCTGCAGAGGGTCTTGTTTCTCGGTCCACTCTGCAGGAAATTCCTTGGGTCTTCTGTGCTGCTGTGCCTGGCTGAACTTTCATGTGACTCAGCATCACTTGTTTATTTATTCTCTCTTATATTTCAAAACAGGGTGCCTAGTGGCTTACGTCCCGAGCTACTAAATGAAAGGGCTGCCATTGAAAGCCACGGCAGCTCCGTGGGAGAAAGATGAGAGAATCTACTCTCAGAAAGAGTCACAGTTTCTGTGATTCCACAAAGGCAACTCTATCTTGTCCTATAGGGGTCACTGGGAATTGAACTCGACTTGGTAGCAGCAAGAGATATTTCAAAAGTGATGAACTCTGATACACCACGCACTAGCCCTGCCTCATTAAGACAACAAAGACAATCCATTCCCAAGTAGAGTATAGCCTCAAATATACATTTAAAACTCTCTTTTTGGGTGGTGATGGAGTGCACGTACAACTCAATCCACAACAAGCCATCACCTAAAAGTTTGTTTTTTTTTTATCTTTAAAAAGTATAGATTAGAAAATTGTTATATAAGAAAAGTGAAGTCTTAGCATAATACAGCTCTTCAAGCTGAACTCCAAGAAGCTTTCCTTCATAGATTTGGGTCTTTAAACTATCTTTAGCCCTGTTATCAGTGATTCAGATAGGGCTATTTGGATGCAAATTAGCCAGAAAATGAACTCAGTGGAAGTGTTCATTTAGAGACCAATGCTGAAGCACTCTGATCCAAAGAACCTTCATAAATTGGGGTCACACAAAGGTCAGTAGTAAAAAAACCAAAAAAAAATCAAAGTTGAATCTTTCTATAAATCAATAGCAATACACTGCATTATCACATGAATCAAGATCATTCATAAATATGTCCATAAATAATACAGTATCTATTTTTGTTTCCCTTTAAGTTTCATTGTTTACGAAAAACAAAAGCCCAAATCCACTGCCCTTGAGTCAATTCCATGTCAGAATAAGTTTATATAAGTTTATAAGTATAGTTTATATAGTATATAGTATATAAGTATAGTAATAAGAATGGTACCATAGACTTTTCAAGGTTTGTAAGTTTTTCCAGAACACAGTGGCTACATCCTTCTCTCAAGAAATGGCTGATGGGTTTGAACATCCAACCTTTTGGTTCACAGCAAAGTGAATAACCAGTATGCTGCTAGCGCTTGAAAATACTACATGGCACAATCCTTTGCTTTGTCAATAGAATCCCATTATTTAATAAATGTCTACCAAGTTAGCTACTTTCTCAAAAATTAAAAACAAACTCTCTGCCATCAAGTCAATTTCAACTAATAGCCACCCCGTATGACAGGCTAGAACTACCCCTGTAGATTTCTGAGACTGTTACCATCTATGAGAATAGAAAGCCTCTGCTTTCTCCCAAGGAGCAGTTTCAAACTGCTAACCTTGTGGTGAACAGACCAATGTGTAGCCAAGGAACACGTGTTGGAAAAACCACTAGTTGAGGCCAACAAGAGCCATGGTCCCAAACTTACTATTATCGTTTTCAATGTGTAATTGCAGATTCATTTTCATGACGAAGTTCAGTAGTAGATGAGATATTGTGTGGATGCAGGCAGCTGTGTTGGGAAAAGTTTACTAACCAGCTCTCCAGAATGGGACCGAGGCAAGGAGTTCTGAATTCCATGGTGGGAACGTGCCCAGCACATCGATTTCAAGAGAAAGAGATGTGACTTTAAAGGCAAATGATAGGAAGTGGAGAAGACTATGTAATTAGAGGAGACTAGACATTTGTGAAGAAACAACAATAGTAGTAGGAAATATCCATTGCTAGAGCTCAAGATGACTCAAGTCTTACTGCTGTATTTCTCGGGTAAGATCATCCTCTCAGCCAGTGGTTCTCAACCTTCCTAAAGCCACAATCCTGTAATACAGTTCCTCATGTTGTGGGGCCCCAACCATAACGTTATTCTCGTTGCTACTTTATAACTAATTTTGCTACTGCTATGAATCACAATGTAAATATCTGATATGCAGGATGTATTTTCATTGTTATAAATTGAACATAATTAAAGCCTAACAACTAATCACAAAAATAATATGCAATTATATATTGTGAAATATTTCTTTCTAATGACAAATAAATGAAAATTTGGCTTAAAGCATGGGTAACAGTCTTCACACTGGGTAAACAGATGTGGGCAAAGTTCCATGTGGGCAGACCCCAGGAGATGGAGACAGGAGCTGTGTCCGGAAATATGTGAAATATCGGAAATATGTGTTTTCTGGTGGTCATAGGCCACTCTTGTAAAAGCTTTGTTCAACCCCAAAAGGGATCTTGACCCACAGGTTGAGAACCAGTGCTATAGGCCAAGTTCTTACCTAACCAGAAAACCTTGAGCTAGACGATCCATGTTTGTGCTTTGATGTTTCATTATGATGAGAACTAAGTATCAAGAACCAAATCCGATTGCCATCGAATTGATTCCAGCTCATAGTGACCTACATAAAGTAGAAAAGCTCCAGTTTTTCTGAGGCTGTGAATGGTTACAGGAACGAACAGCCTCATCTTCCTCACGAGGCGCACCTAGCAAGTTCAAACTGCTGACTTTGGAGTGATCAGCCTACCATGTAAGCACCAGGGAACTTTCGATTTGTAAGAGTGAGCCATTCATCCAGAGGCTATGATTGAATGGACTGACTAGCCTCATGGCTAACCTGAGGGTGTGTACAGTGATATTCACTATATGTAGTGAAAGACAGAGGGAGAAACGTAAACAGCAGGGAGGTCATAACTATGTGGTACATGAAAAAAACTGAAAATGATTCTTCTATGAAAGATACAGAAAGAGTCGATAAAGTACAGCAAATATTTATTTAAATCCCGTGATAGGCAGTTTCCCTAAATCTGGTTTTAGAGAAACAAAACCAAAGCACTTTTGATTATATTTATAAAAGGATGACTTTATACAGTGAGAAGAAATACAACAGCTAACTTAGCCTGCACAGCAGTACAGTGGTCTAACTCACTTTCACGGGACAGTTAATATACTGAAGGCTCCTTCCAACTCACACAAGCTGCTGGTCCCAGGTCAAGCAAACAGTTGAGTGGCTGGTGAGAGGTGTGTGGAATGTGGTCCGCAGGCAAGACCACAGAGTTGGCCCACAGGCAGCTGACATGGCAGGAAGATACGGTGTAGCTGATATGGCCGATAGCCAGCGGGTCTTGATGGATCCTCTAGGCCAAACAATTCCCCACACAGTGATGCGTTCCACCACAGATCCATGGATTGCTTTGGCCCACAGGTAGCACAGAGTAGCTCATTCAGGCAGCAGTGCGCTGGTCTGATCACCAGGGAGGAAAAAGTGGAGGCTGGCCTCAAAGAGCCATTTATATCAGTCGCCCTCCAATCAAGCTTTGACCTGTTTGACAGGATAAACCACCACATGTTCTGAAGGGAGCCAGGTTGATACAAAAAAATTCCTAACACAAACATTGCAGTTGAGATTACAAGAATCTCAAGGAAACCTTCAAAGAACAAAAGGAGAATCCTATATGAAAGCCAAGGGAATAAACAGCAGTCCAAAAGGTACAGTAGTAGCCTAGGATCTTAGATTTTAATGTCTGTGCTGGCTACCAATCTCTGAGGCAGTTTGAGAGTTAGAAATGAGATCCCGGGCAGAGCCCCGGTGGCGTAGTGGTTGTGCGTGGGACTGGGGCCCACTGGGACGGAGGTTCAATTCCAGCAGTGGGGCTGGGCTCCTGCATCCACCACCAGAGAGCAGTTATACCAAAAAAAAAAAAAAGAAATGAGATCCCTCCACGCGCCCCCCACCCCTCGCCCCCAGAAAGTTCAAACTCAAAGATCAACACTAACAATGAAAGGATGAAACAACAAATCCATGAGTGCAGATGACAAGAAAATGACAACAAAGTTTGTCTATTAGTTTCTTCATTCCGAAGGGGAGAGTTCGGTAAGCTATTTCTGTGAAATTCCATGACCATAAACCCTTGCTACCTGTGTCCATAATTGAAATTTGTTTCTCATATGGTATAAGAAAGTCACATGAAAAAGAACACAATTTGAGTCCCTCAGGGATGCACAGATCTGCCATTTTTATGTGGAATTAAGGGAAGATCACATACATAAGCAGCAACATAGGCGTGATCAGGACTCTCAGGACAGAGGTATTACAGGTTATTGGGTAAAAAGGTGTGAGAGCATCTACAGCTAACTTCCTCTAGCTTCTCTTATTGACATAAGGCAGAGGTCAGACATGCCTCCAAATGCCAGCCTTCTTTTTCCTTTCTTTTAATTGGGGGCTCGTACAACTCATCACAATCCATCCATCCATCCATCCATCCATCCATTGTGTCAAGCACATCTGTACACCTAGCCTTTTTTACCTATTCTGACACCAATCATTCCTCCCACTGCACTCCATGCCTATGCTAGTTCCATAATTCATTGCAGTGGCCACACAGAACTCACAATAATACACATGATGAAGGGATTTTATGAGAGGAGTTAACAGGTTACAACAAGCCAGGAACTGTAGACAGTAAGTAAACCATGATCCTTGGTCAACAGCAGCGCCTTCCCTCAGCCAGCTGCCAAGTCTCTCTCTGCTCCTCAGCCACAGGGCTCTTGGGTTTCTGCCTCTGTGGACCAGAAAGCCAGTCTGCTGCCCTGCCCAATGGTCTCATACTCCTGGTGTTTCTCCTCTTTTCTGTTTCATAGTTTACATGCTTTGGCCTCTGATTTCAGCTTGGCTTTTTTGCTCTGCTCCAAGGCCTCCGTGCCCCAGTCTTTGGTGCCTTTGGTCTTGACTTACACTACTTAAGACACATCGAACCTACTCCACTATTGGCTTTGCTTCCTTGATGGTCCTGGGATTTCTTTCTGTGTTTCCCGGACACCTCTTAGACATAGAAGAATGGCTTTGATGAAGGTGTGGTTCTTTGTCTTTCAGCCAGCAATATACCCAAATAAACAAAGGTGTTGACTTGGTTCACATCCTGTACTAAGGTGGAGACTTAATCCCAAATTAATCCTGGTCATTAGCATAGCAGAGAATACCTTATAAAATGTGATTATAGCCTCAGGCATAGAGTCTAGAATTTATAATACATCATATAAGGGATTGTGGCTAGAAGGGCTATATTTATTGACTACATCCCTGCTACATATGTACTGTACCATTGTATACCTGGCAGTGCAATTGGTTTATATACAAGAGACATGAAATAGATGTGTTGTATGTGGGGTGCTGTTGCAGTCACTTTATTTATTTTCCAATCAGGATATCTACACCTAACCTCATGAGACCAGCTGTATATGTGGTCAGACATTGTCTGAATACACGTTATTTGGTGTGTGACTGTACCACGCACGCTGATCAACGGCCACTGAGTCAATTCTGATTCTTAGTGACCCTTGTGGATAAAGTAGAACTGTTCCACAGGGTCTCATCTTTCTTCTGAAGAGCCACTGGTGGTTTCAAAGTGTGACCTGTGGTTAACACCCCACATATAGCCAGGTCTCCTTTGTGCATGGCTATAGACTAAAATAGAAAGGCAATATTTTAAGACAAAACCAACAGCAGGAATGCTTTCTTAGGGAGAGGAGGGACTTTAATTGTGCATAGTATGCACAACAAGGAAAATATGACAGAATTTTGAGATTCACAATTGCGGTGTTCGGTTTTAATTCACTTCTGTCCTGGTGGCACTTTTGAATAAGTCTTGGACTTCTACTCAAGGTAAGTGCCTCAAACTCAACAGTTGCTCCTCTAGAGATTCGTAGCCTCAGGAACCCCATAAACATATGTGTTGGCCCATTAACCCCATAAACATATGTGTCGGCCCATTAACTCCATAAACATATGTGTTGGCCCATTAACCCCATAAACATATGTGTTGGCCCATTAACCCCATAAACATATGTGTTGGCCCATTAACCCCATAAACATATGTGTTGGCCCATTAACCCCATAAACATATGTGTTGGCCCATTATTGTGATCCCAATTTTATCTTATAAACCCCGCTAGACCAGAAGATGTACACTGGTACAAATAAGAACTGGAAACACAGGGAATATAGGAACCCTTCAGGATCAGTAGTGAGAGTAGTGATATCGGAAGGGTGGAAGGAAGGTGGGGCAGACAGGGGGAGCTGATTATAAGACTTAACCTCCTTCCTGGGGAAAAACAACAGGAAAGTGGGGCAAGGAAGACATCAGACAGTATAAGATATGACAAAATAATAATAATTTATAATTTATGAAGGAGGGGTGAGTGGGGAGAGAGGGGGGAAATGAGGATCTGATACCAAGGACTTAAGTAGAAAGCAAATGTTTTGAGAATGATGAGGGCAACAAATATACAAATGTGCTTGACACAATGGATAGATGTATGGATTGTGATGAGTTATACAAATCCCCAATAAAATGATTTTAGAAAGGAAAAAAATCCTATGAGTTGGAATTGGTGATGACAATGAAATTAGAGTTTGTTGTGGTTGATCAATAATCAAGAGAACAAGTACATTCATCTCTCCCAAATAAGCAGGTCAGTCAAAAAGTAGTGCTAATAGGATTGCAGTCCCTGTATGCATGGGTTTATTCCAAAGAAAATGTCTCTGTCTGTCATCACATGGTGGCTGAAAACAAGTTCTCTCAGTAATATACTTGTCTTAGTCTCAGTAGAGTGCCTTAAAAAACAACAATATTATTGTGAGATCATGGCTTATAACAAATATTTAGCATAACTCCATTGAACATATCCCCAAATTATTGAACAACTTTTAACAGATTTATAGAAAGGCTGTCCCATATTAAAATCACAGGTTTTAGATGGATCCAGTTACAGAATGTCAGGAAGGCCTCAGGGAGGTGTCAAGAGAAGGAAGACCCTCACCCTCCATGAATGAAGACAACTGTGGCTGACAGGCACAGACTGGCAAAGGAAGACCATACAATGATCATTGCTATGCTAGCTACAAAAGGTGATCCTCACGTGGTTGCACTTTCAGTGGTAAGTGAATACTCGCCACATCTAGCTGTCAGCTCCTTGGGCGCTCAAAGTGGAGGAACATCTAGTTCAGAGAGCTGATCTTTCCATGGAAGTCAATAAAAACAATTTTACTGAATGAATCATAACTGACAAGTTTACCAATGTGATCCAGAGAGCAAAGTCCAATAGAAATAGTAGCTTTTGTGAGGACGAATTGCCTTCAACACAAAGAAGTTGACTCAGAAGGCTGTGAGATTCCAGATGGGCACGCTAGATAGCTATGCTATTTTCAAAAGACCCAGAACAATTTCAAGGGCTCAGTAGGTAGAAGTTTTAAGAGGACTGAAAACTACATTGGTGAGAATAAAACCCTGAAAAGTTTCACAAGGACCAATGAATTTATTTCCCTCTTAATAATGTTCCTGCTCATTTGTCAAGGACTGTCCTACAAAAATTTTATTGGGAAACCTCACCCTGTCCACACTACAACCTTCATCTTGCACCTTTGGTGTTCTTGTCACTGAGTTATAGACAATTAATATGACTCTTCTACCCGTAATTCCTCATTTGCTTTATTACACAGATGGGGTTGGAAGGCCTTCTCTATTGTACCAACATTGGAATCCAAATGAAATCCACTGCCATTAAGTCAATGCTATATTACAGTGACCCTAGAAGACCGGGTAGAACTTTCTCTGTGGGTTTCTGAGACTGGAACTCTCTACAGGAGTCAAAAGCCCTGCTTTTCTCCCAAGGAACAACTGGTGGTTTCTGACTGCACCTTGTGGTTAGCAGCCAACGATAACCATTTTACCACCAGGACTCCTTTCTAGCCTGAGAGGTTGAGCCTGACCTTATAGAGGGTGTGAACCACGCTATACCCTCTGTTGCTTTGAGGGCATCTTTGGCTTTCCCTTAGGAGAAGATGTGATGTAAGATATCATCCTTTGTAGGGAGTTCATAGATGGGTTCCCACTTGCAGCATCTTGCCTGAAAGCTGTACCCTTAAGTCCTGACTGAGTTTTAGGAGGAACCAGAAGATCTGCTGTGAGTTTTGGACATGTTTTTCCCCCTGGCTCCGGAGCCTGCCTGACTTTCACAGCTGGAGCTGAATAGCACTCATCATTATGAGGGACATTTCTGAAAAGTTTCATGAGTTCCTGGGGGACTTCGCAGCAAATCACAGAATCCAGGGAAGTGAGGGAATATCAAAAGGGAGGAGTTGTGGAGGGAGGTTGGGGGAACTGGAACAGAAGAGCATATTAAAAGAGTTGGGCATTTGGGACATCATTAATCTCCAGCTCCTTGAGACTAGTCTGGCATTCGTTCTTTTAAGTGAAATTATTGCCACAGTTCCCCAAGCTTGAGTAACATTAAAAAAAGAACACAATTTGAGTCCCATGAAAATGCCAAAACTCGGGCTGAGCCCCGGTGTTTTAGTGGTTGTGCGCGGGACTGCGGCCCACTGGGATGGAGGTTCAATTCCAGCTCACAGGAGCAAAGGCTGGGCCTCCTACTCCCACTACCAGAGGGCAGTGATATCTAAAAAAAAACTTTAAAAAGAAAATGCCAAAATTATGGTTTCTATGTGGTTTTAATGAAAGGGTGCTAAATCATTCAGGGATTGATCAAAAAGCTTGAAACATCACCTTCAGAAGTTTATAGACCAAAATGGATATGTCAAACAATAGCTTCAAATTTTGATATGCTTGTCTAAGGTTTCTATGACTTTGTAACAGTGCTTTATTATTTACCCTCAAACATTCACACTTATCCAGCATAACTATATAAATACATATAATTGAAAAATATAATAAAGGTTTGATTTTATACCATTAATAATAACAACCCTTTCACCAATATTTAGACCATAAACAATTTTTAGTCACACAGTCTTCATGACAATTTACATGTACTAGATAATAAAGCAAACCATTTACCATAAAAATAGAATATCAACTATTTTCTTAAACAATATAATATAATTTGAAGTCAATGAGAAGATAGCTTTTTAAAAAATTTATAATGATAACCTGGTCATGTAGGTACAAAGCCTGACAGAATGAAAGGAGCAACTTCTTGAGGCCTCATAAAAGTATGTAGTAGCAGGCCAATCACATAGGCCAGAATTGAAAGGCCATACATAGAATATGCAGAGAATATAAAAATATATACATATATGTATTTTTCCCTCTATTATCCTTGACTAAGTTCCTGGTTTCCTAATAGTGCTATAACAGAAATACCACAGGCAAATGGCTTAAAAATATAGGCATTTATTTTCAAATAGACTGTATCTAGTTGATTCTAATTCACAGTAACTCTGTGCCAAAGGACAGTGTAGAAGACTATGTTAGACAGGGTTCGCTATAGAATCAGAACCAGGACACTTATGAATTTCTATATATTTATATAGAAAGATATACACAATGTAATAAACAAATAGCTAATTACTCTATAGAGTAGTACAATTGGCTCAGTGCAACTCACTTCCCTGAGACAGGTAAATACACCAGCAGTCCTTCGAGTCTTTAGGGCCCCCAGGTGCAAGTCAGGGAATCAGACAACGCAGTCCTCTGTAGAGCAATTCAGACAACCCAGCCACAGGCAGCAAACAGCAAGGCAGGTCACCAACAGTCAACCAGATAACAGGGTCTGACAGTCCCCTGCTCAAAGCGATATATATATACCCCAGTATCAGGCGGAAGGTTTGAAGGAACCTCAAGCTACAGGGACACAGCCCAAGGGTTGAGTGTACCACAGGTAGGTATCAGAAAACCAACTAAGGCAGCTACACACTCTTCAGATCATAGAGCAAGAGACAAGAAAGGCGAGGCTGACTGAGCCATTTATCTCTCTGCCCTTCAATGAAACACACAAGTGTTCCTTGGCCAGGGTGGCACAATAAATCTACCTGTGATCAAGACTCATGGTAAGTCAGACCCAAAGGGCAGAGTAGAATCACCCCCTTTGGGATTTCTGAGTCTGTAAATGTTTAGAGGAGCAGAAGGCTACGTTTGTCTTCCCCAGAATGGTTGGAAGCAATGACCACGTGGTGAGCAGCCCATCTCATAACACGTTACATCACCAGAGTAGGAGTCTGTGCATCTGAACTCAGGTCGCTAGCTCTAGGGCGAGATTTTCTTTTTGGCTCAGCTCTGGAGAAAGGTGCTTGTCACTGGGATTTTGTTCTTTTTGTGACTTGACATCTCGCTTTTCTTATCTCTCTCTGCTGGCTTGTTTTATTGCGTTTCTATCTCAATCCCTATCCTAATCCTATCCTGCTAACCTAGCAAAGACAGCTCATTTCTGAGTGAGAGTATAACCACAGGCATGTTATTGATAGGTGCCTTTGAATTGGTTTCTGTCGAAACACTCCTCGGACTTGTATCAGGTTGCTCATCATTGTGAAGTTTGAGCCCAATGTATCAATGCATATAGCTCAGGGTTTTCCTCTTTGTCACTAACACTCTTCTGTACCAAAGAACCCCTGGTAGCTAGTGGGTTACAGTTCAGGCTGCTAACCACCAGGTCAGCAATTCTAAGCCACTAGCGGCATCTCAAGAGAAAGATGAGGCTGTCCCTGCCTGTAAAGATTTTCAGCCTCAGAAACTCCACATATGACCACAATGAGTCAGAGTAGACTTAATGGCTATGAATTTTGAGGTGACTTTACCAAGTATGACGTTCTCCTCCAGATCCTGGTCTAGTGGCATCACTATGGGATTCAGAGAGTGAGGACCATGCATCCTGGTACTGTCAGAGAGAAGTGTCCCCCGGGCTTAAAACAAGGGGGAAGAACAGGCAGAACAGTGGTGTTAGGATTGATGTCATCCATCCCCCTTTGCAGCAAATCACCCCTTCAGGACCACCACTAAGCTGATGGCAGGGAGGCAGGGTTTCTAGCCTTGACTAATGGGAGAGGGGAGGATACTGAAGTGGAATGGAAGAAGTGAGGCAGTATTGTATATTGTTCTGACTAATGTGGAAGTGAAACTTGAAGGACTGCTCTGCCCATCAGGAAACCTTCACCTGCCAGCCCCGCCCACAAGGAAAGGGTAACACCATGTATTACTGCACCAGGTCACACTAACCCTGATGACGCCATTGGACTGGCCCCATCTGATAATACATCCAAAGTGCAAAATGTCTAGATAAGCTCCTTTCTAAGAACTGGCTGTCGTTCCTCCGAGATAGATTTATTTTTTATAATCATTTTATTGGGGGCTTGTATAATTCTTATCACAATCCATACATAACATCCATCGTGTCAAGCACATGTGTACATTTGTTGCCGTCATCATTTTCAAAACATTTTCTTTCTACTTGAGCCCTTAGAATCAGCTCCTCCTTTCCCCCCTCCCTCTCCCACCCTCCTTCCCACATGAACCCTTGATAATTTATAAATTATTATTATTATTTCGTGTTTTACACTGACTGATGTCTCCCTTCACATATTTTTGTGTTGTCCATCCCTCTGAGAGGGGGTTATATGGAGATCATTGTGATCAGTTCTCCCTTTCTCCACCCACCTTCCTCTTCCCCTCCTGGTATCACTGCTCTCAATATTAGTCCTGAGGGAGTTATCTGCCCTGAATTCCCTTTATTTTTAGACCCTATCTGTACCCATGTACATGCTCTGGTCTAGCCAGTTTTGTAAGGTAAAATTGGGGTAATGGGGAGGAGGAAGGAAGCATTAAAGAACTAGAGGAAAGTTGTATGTTTCATCAGTGCTATACTGCACCCTGACTGGCTTGTTTCTTCCTTATGACTCTTCTGTAAGGGGATGTCCAATTGGCTCCAGATGGACTTTGGGTCTCCACTCTGCAATACCCCTCATTCACAAAATAGGATCTTTTATTCTGGGTCTTTGATGTCTGATACCTGATTCTATTGACTCCTAATGAATCAAGATAGATTTATTAATTTTTCTGGCAGCCAATGGTATATCTAGTAGCCTCCACAAACACCATAATATAAAGGCATCAATTCTTCTTCCACTTTCCATATTTATTGTCCCACTTTTGCATGCATATCAGGGGATTCAGAATATCATGGTTTGGATCAGGCATTCCTTAGTTCTCAAGATGAACTATTTTTTTTGGAGCTGATTAAAGAAAACTTTTGCAACAGATTTGTCCAATGTAATATGTCACTTGAGTTCTTGTCTGTTGCTTTCATGGACTTTGGTTGTGTACACAAGTAAAACAAAGTCCTTGACAACTTCAGTTTCTTTGCCATTTACCATGATGCTGTTTATTGGCCCAATTCTAAAGAATTATTGTTTTCTTTATGTTTAGATGTAATCTATACTGTAGACTGTCTTTATCAGTTAGTGTTTCAAGTCATCTTCACTTTCAGCAAGCAAGGTTATGTCTTCTGCGCATCACAGGTTATTAGTAAGTCCTCCATTCTTGATGCCACATTCTTCTTCATAAACACTGAGCAATGAGATGAAAAAAATGCAACTTGTGCACAGTCTTTCCAATTTTAAATGACATAGTATGCATTTGTTCTGTTTCAAAAAGTACCTCAGGATTATGTATATCAAGGGGAGTGGGGGAAAGTGAACTGTAGATTTTATTAATAGGGCCTTTGACTGATGGGTTTTTGCTAAAGACATTTTCCCAGCCTGTGGGCTCTCTTATTACTTTGTTGGCAAAATCTTTCAATGTACACAGGTGTTTCATCTTCAATATATCCCACTTGTCAATATTCCTGTGTTTGTGTCCTTCCCTAGTTCCCAGAGCCTATTTATTCTGCACCAATTGCCTGCACCAACATTCTTAGGTTTGTCCCAATTCCTTTATTAATAGCCCTCATTCTTTGCGGTTTTACCTCAAAGTCTGTGATCCAGCTGGAGTTTGTTATTGTTCATGGAATAAGGTAAGGGTCTTGCTTCATTTTTTCTGCAGGTAGATATTCATTTTTTTCTAGCACCACTTGTTGAAGAGGGCATCTGTTTCCTATATTTTTTGGGGTTCTTACCAAAGATTAGTTGTCTATATGCTGATTTCATTTCTGGGTTTTCAGTTCTTTTCCATTGGTCTGAGTATCTGTGATTTCACCAGTACCACACCATTTTGACCATTGTAGCTGTTTGATAGGTGTTAAATTCAGTAAAGCAAGCCCTGCTATTTTGTCCTTCTTCTTGAGGAGTCCCACGTGAATTCAGGGCTTATTTTTTCTCCACATGAAGATAGTAGACAGTTTTTTTTCAAATCTTTGAAGAAATATGTTGTTATTTGTATCAGGAAAAAGGAGGGGAAAAGAAAAATAAAGTAGCTGAGGATAGTGGGGGAGCAGGGCACTAACCTATCCATGGGGAGGGTATTGTTTGTCTCCACCAGAAAGGGAGAGAGGGACCAGATCTTAAACTGGTATACCAAGCCTTGAAGACAACATACTTGAGGGCATGAGGGGTCTGAGGGGCCAGCCCCATTCCCAGCTACATACATTCCTTTCCCAGAAGATTGCACTACAAGGAAAGCCCTGAGGATACAGCCCAGGGAGAGTGGTGAGTCAGCCCAGCTACCAGTGGAGAAAACTAAGATGGAGAGAGAGAGAGAGAGAGAGAGGAAGAGAGGGAGGGAGGGAAGGAAGGAGAGAGAGAGAGAGAACCAAATTCTGCCCCACCAAGCCCTGAAGACCACACTCCTGCTTGTAGCAGCCAAAGCACAGAGAGAACTGCAGGGCTGACCCTACCATGAAACATGACGTCTAATCACTGACTCACAGCACAGTAGGGACAGCACTGGAGACACAGTGCGGGAATTCTGGGCTTGATCTGATCCCCACCACCAGGGCAAAGCACAAAGGTAGCGCAGCAGAGCAACAAAGCAATAAAATCTCTGAGGAATCTGGAAAATGGACCTCAGATTCGGAGGGCGGGGCTTGGCACCTCATTAGACTTGGTTGGAGAACATGCATGAGGGTCAGCAGACAGACCTGGAACTATTTATAGAGCCTTTGTTGCTGATTCTTCTTCTTCTTTTTTTCTTTATGTTTTTGTACATAAGATAGGAAAGATAAACAACCCCAGGAGAAAACAACGGGGCTGACTGATGGGAGAGGAGGAGGCGAGGGAAAGGAGACAGGCAGCCAACAAACCCACAAACAAGGGAACAATAAGAGATCTAAAATACATGATGAGGACAGTGGTGTTTGATCAAGTGCAATGTAGCTGAGAGGAGTTACTGAGAGCCGAATGAAGATCAGGCATGACAATAGCACAGAAGGAAAGTGAAAGGAAATATAGGAAAGAACTGGGAGGCAAAAAATATTTCTAGAGATATAAATATAGGCATGTATATATGTAAATATATTAGCATATGATAATAGGGATATAAGCCTATGTACATATGTTTATATGTCGAATATCAAGGCACCAGATGGACATTGGTTCTCTCCTCAAGTTCTCCCTGAATATGAGAACACTTTGTTGTAATATCCTGACATTCTGTGATGCTCACCTTCCCAACACAATCACTGAAGATAAAATGGGTGCATAAGCAAATGTGGTGAAGAGAGCTACTGGTGCCTGGCTATGAAAAGATATAGCATCTGGGGTCTTAAAGGCTTGAAGTCAAACAAGTGGCCATCTAGAAGGAAAACAGAAAAGTCCACATAGAAGAAGCATACCAGCTTGTGTGAACAAAAGTTGTTGATTGTATCAGATTTCAGGCATCAGAAAGACTCAAAACAAACAGTCGTATGTGAATGAAGGAGGTCAGAGTGGAAAACCAAAAGCCCATCTGTAGACAATTGAGCATCCCCTGACAGAAGGGTCACAAATAAGAGATGAGTCAGCCAGGGTGCAGTACAGCAGCAACAAAACACATATTTCACTAGTTCTTTAATGTTTCCTCCCCTCCACTATCATAAGCCCAGTTCTACCTTACAGATCTGGCTACTGTAGCATATACACTGGTACAGATAAGGCTCTTGACACAGAATCCAGAACAGATAACCCCCTCAGGACTAACACTGAGAGTAGTGATACCATTAGGGTAGGGGGAAGTTTGGGGGAAAAGGAGAAAAAAAGGGGGAACTGATCACAGCGATGGATCTATTACCCCCCCCCCCACACACACACACACAAGTGGGGTGAACAACAGAAACATGGGTGAAGGGAGACCATGGATAGTATCAGATATGAAAATAATAATTTATAACTTACTAAGCATTCATGAAGGTGGGAAGGGGGAGGGTAAAAAGAGGAGCTGATACCAAGGACTCAAATAGAAAGAAAATATTCTGAAAAGAATGATGGCAACATATGTACACTTGTTCTTGGTACAATTTTTTTTTGGTATCACTGCCCTCTGGTGGTGGGAGTAGGAGGCCTAGCCTTTGCTCCTGTGGAGCCGCTGCTGGAATTGAACCTCTATCCCAGTGGGTCACAGTCCCGCGTACAACCACTATGCCACTGGGACTCAGCCCGTATGGATTGTTATACCAGCTGTAAGAGCCCCCAATAAAATGATTTATAAAAAAAAAAAAGAAAAAGCAAACTGCAGAAAAACCAAAAAACTTGCTTTTATGGAGTTCCTTCTGACTCCTAGGGACCTTAAAGGACAGGATAGAACTACCCCTCTGGGTTTCCAAGATTGTTAACTCCCTCCAGGTATTGAAAGCCGAATCTTAGTGTAGTAGAGCAGACGGTGGCTTCGAACTGCTGACATGTTGGTTATCCCAGTGCATAACTATTGCAGCACCAGGCTTCCTGTAGAAAACTGCACAGGTATACTTAAATTTACATAGATGCTATAGACACAGAAGTATGATCATATTTTTAATAATAACAATTTTGATTAATTATAATTAATATTATTATTCAAGGGAGCTTCAAAAAGCTCATGGAAAAATGGAACTAAAATGTAATGAATTTTTCTTATGAACTTTCTGAAACCCCTTCCTATAGATGTATTAGAGTAGTAACTGGTAAATTCAGAAAAGTGACTTTTTCTCAAGAGTAAAGTGAGAAGAATGATATTGGTGTAGAGTGGATAACAGAGCTTCTCGTGTATCCATAAAGAATTTTATTACTTAAAAAAATTAGAAACAGATGCCCTGATTTGCCAAACAAGGAGGTCTGTACTGTTCTATATACTTTTATGTACGGTTGGAAATGTTCACAATACAATATAATATATATTTAAAGAAAAGAGATTCTTCTTGAATGTTTTACTAGCAACTCATTATGTCCAGCAGCTTTAGGTGTGTGCCAGATGAGTGAGGCTGGGATTTTGAGTTTCTCAGAGATTTTTAATTCTTTGAAGAAAATATTAACAAAAATATGGAATTCAAAAATACTACTTGTTCTATATGTTAAATATGGATGCAGATATCCAGCTCTGTGGTGACAATAATCACTTAGTATGCCAATCGCATTAATTCCTCTTCCTTGGAAAAAGCACTATTTTATTTGGCTGAAAAATGTAATTATATTTAATTCCAGTAAAGATACTTAAAGAATATTTGAGCGGTCACCCCTCACTCAAGGTGAATGTGCAACATTGTCTTTGTGCATTATTTCGTACCAATTGACCCTGGTGGCCCAAGCAGAATAGGCTCATTCACTTCTTTCTGAATTCGATATTTCCATTTCTCTAAACTTTTCCCCAAAGAATTCTGTGCTCTTCGACTAAAGATGGCAATTTGGCATCCTGAGGGACTCAACTCATATTCTTTTAAAGGTTGAATTTCGGGAATAAACAGATGTCTGAAGGGGCAAGATCTGAGTTATAGGATGAGTTGGTAAAGATTCTCTATAAAATTCTTCTACGATAGCTCTTTCAACCCTGAAATATGAGTGAGTACATTATGTTGGGTAAAAAATCTCATCAACATACCTGGCTCATTCACCTCTGGTTCTTTGGATTTGTATAATGACCTACCATATTGCCTGCCCATTCTGGGAGTCATCAGCGGTGTACTATGTGACTTGCCAACCTTGAACTACTTCAACCCTAGCCCAAAGCTTGATCTCCTAACCTTGTCTGCCTCTGAAGTCAAAAGCTTGTGATCTTCCTGCCAATCTTGGGTTCATCGAACCCTGCAGCTACTTGAGTAAGTAGCTTAACATCTGACCCATGAACTTGGTATTGTCTGGACTTGAAATTGCACACTTCCACAACTGTGTGAGTCTTTTTCTTAATGTAAATTTCTCTACATATATACATATAAAATGCCATTGGTTTTGCTTCTTTGGAAAACCCAGCCTAATATAGGAATCTTATCAAAAGGATGGGTCAGCTGGAATTCTCCAGCTGTAAGTCCTGTAAGTCCAAGAAAGGATCATTTATATTGCAAAAGGAATGACTGTAATGGATTTCAGAACATGACATATATGAAAAAAACTCATGAGTGGTACCCTAAAAAACTAATTGAAAATGAAATTTTATTAAGGGAGATAGAATTTATCCTGTCTTTTCTGTTCTTTTTAGAAGAATTTCACTGATAAATGCAGAAGGGATGACAGGATGAGAATGGTAATTTTAATGAACCTTAAGGAAATAATAGATTTAGGTAGTAGTGATTGCTATAGATTGAATTCTACACCCTCCTCCCAATATACCTATGAGTAGAATTTATACCCATACTAATGAAAAAAAAATACTTAGGTTGGTTGTGTTCTAAGTTAATCTCCTTTGAGGTATAAAAGAGGACAAACAAGCAAACTAGCTACAAAAAAAAAAGATTGAGCAAGATAGATGACATACTATATGAATATTACGAAGGAGCCAAACACCAGAAGCAGAAAAGCAGAGCCCTCCAACACTGATGAAGAGAGAAAGACTTCCCTTACAGAATCTGGATGGTAGCATCCTAATATTGAGAAAATGAGTGTATGTTTGTTAAGGGCACCTTTTGTGGTATTTCTGCTGTAACAGCACTAAGGTTGATGAAGGACCTTTTAAGAAATACACAGGTCTAAGTGGATGGAGGATGTTTTGAGAGTGATGATGACACCAGGTGTGCAAATGTGGCCTGCATACAATTGATGTATGTATCGTGATGGGAGTTGTATGAGCCCCCAATAAAATGTTGTTTTTTTTTTTAAAAAAAGGAGGGAGAAAGAGGAACTTATACCAAGGGCTCAAATAGAAAATATTTGGAAATAAATATGGCAACATGTCTACAAATATGCTTGATACAAAAGATGTATTGAATGTTATAAGACATGTAAGAGCCCAATAAAATCATTGAAAAAAAGAAAAAATTAGAATCACATCACCTGATCTGATTACTATAACTAAATGTGAAAAAATATCCAAAACTAAATAAAAACAAAATTTCAACTCATAGTGACCCGATACAAAGTTTCCTAGACGATACATTTTCTCAGGGACAGACAGCTTTATGTTCCTCGGCCTTTCTTTTGCTTACCAGCTCCAGGCATGTTTCACAGCACTGCCAATGTTCCATCAGACATTAAATGCTTGCTATGATGCTATTCTCTGCTTTCAGCCAAGATCCAGCTGATGTCAGCGGTGATATCCCTTGTTTTATATCTTTTTTTGAATCCTGCCTGAATTCTGGCAGCCCCTAAAGAAGTACTAATGCAACCATTTTGAATTATCTTCAACAAAATTTTATTTGTCTAGAATCTTAAAAACAATGTTCTACAACTTTGGTATGAACACAAATATGAATTTCTTTCGGATTCCTTGACCTGCACCTAGTGTTTGCTCCCATTTCTCCATCCATTTTTTAAAAAAATTTTTCTTGAGATTATTAGAATCCCTGGAGTCTTGTTTTTTCTGCTGCGCCTTCAGTGCAACTTAGGTCTTTGATCATGTGCTTCCTGTTGAAATAGTTGAATGTCAATCTATTTTTGGGGGGTATGGAAGGTATAGTGACTAGTGTATCCTACCTTCTTTTGAGATTTCCTTTGGTATTCAATGTTTTGTTCATAAAAATCCTTCACTATTTCAACTCAAGATTTCAGGTTTTTCTTTAATTCTTTCAGCTTGAGAAATGCCACATGTGCCCTTTTTTTTTTTGGTTTTCTCTCTCCAGGCTTTACACATGAGTATCATATTTTATCTTCCTAAGCTGCCCTTTGATAGTCTCTGTTCAACCCTTTTCTTCCTCATTTCTCCCATTTGCTGTAGCATTCCTACATTCAAGAGCAAGATTTCTACATCCTAACAAGTTTGAGTGTCTCTTCTGACATCTATCTTGGTCTTTTCTTTTTCTTTCCTGTGTGTTAAACGACCTTTTGTTTTCTTTACATGTGGTATTCTTGATGTGTTTCACTCTAGTCTAGCACTCTAGCAACTCTAGTCTTCAATTATTTGTGCTAAATGTGTCAGGTATATTTTTAAGATGGTGTCTGAATTCAGGGGAGATATGCTCAAATTTATATTTTAAAACTTGGACTTCAATTTTTTCAGCTTTAACCTGGACTTAAGAACAATTGGTGATACTTTCTGTAGTTAACCTCTGTCTTGTTTTGACTAGTGATATTTAGCCTCTCCATCTTCTCTTTTTCACAAATTTGGTCAATTTGATTCTTGAGGATTTTCTTTGGTAGGGTCCGTTGGAAAAAGGGTTTTTAAAATGAAGAAGTCACATGGCTTGCAGGGGTACATGGTAGATCTTGTTGGGTGTTCCTTGTGTTAATTATACTGTTCTTTGTAATTTTGTGTATGTACGAAAACTTCTATCACAAAAGTTTGAAAAGTTAAAAAGTGGATAAGGTCTTTTATAAGCAAACAAGGAGTTCACTATTTAGTTCAAAAGGACCATCTAGGTGTGAAAATTATTTTGGTAGAGAGGACCTTGGGATAAAGGAGAGGCAGGAGTAGAGTAACTGGTACCATCCACCCTCATCTACAAAAGCAACCACTGATTTCAAGCCCATAGTGTTGCCAGCCCTGGTGCCACAGTGGTTATACATGGGACTGTGAGCCGTAAGATCAGCAGTTCAAAAGGATTCATTAAAAAAAAGGGGGGGAGGGGAAAGGGGAGTTTTTTTTTTTTTTATTTAGGCATCACTGCCCTCAGGTGGTGGGAGTAGGAGGCCCAGCCTTTGCTCCTGGGAGCCGGAATTGAACCTCCATCCCAGTGGGCCGCAGTCCCGCGCACAACCACTACGCCACCGGGGCTCAGCACCTGTTGCTTTTTTTTTTAAAGAGGAGCTTGTACCAAGGGCTCAAGTGGAAAATGTTTGGAAATGTATGTGGCAACATGTGTGCAAATGTGCTTGATACAAAAGATGTACTGAATCTTGTAGTAGCTGTAAGAGCCCCCAATAAAATTATTAAAAAAAAAAAAGAATATAAAAAAATACCACCAACTGTTCTTCCAGAGGAAGGATGGACTTTCTAGTGCAGTAAACAATTACAGTCGCGGAAAATCACAGAGGCATTCCTACTCTTTCAAACTGCTCATCTTCTGGATTGCAGCCCAACTCCATGCAAAGGGTTTCTTTGGTAAAGTAGAGGGCAGTGAAAAAGGAGATTCTCATCAAGCATACCTACTACCTTAGGGATGGCACAGGAATGAGTTTCATTGTGCTATTCATAAGGTTGTTATGAATCAGAATTGACATATTTAACAGCAACATCATGTGGTGGAAATAGCACTGAGCTAGATGTCTTGAAACTCAGACTTTAATTTTGGATCTTCTACTGAAAAACTCTGACTTTGTCAAGGTTACCTTTTTGGGCGTGTAATTTTCTCACTCTTCAACAGAAGAAGCATGCTCGTTGCTTTGCATGGGGTATTTCCTTTGTACCTTACAATGACCTTTGGATGGAGGTGGTGTTACTTTTCACATTGTGCAGATTCAGAAACTGAACTTTAGATAGAGCTATTTGATAAAATAGATCCTCAAAGATATTAAACAATGAAAGTTTATTTGTGTCCCAGTTTTTATTCTCAGAGAACTATCACATCATTGACTTTTCATGTGTACTATAGTACTGGTATTTATTGTTTGCAATTAAAGCTCAAAGGAGTTAGATAATTGAGATCTGTCAGAACTCTGTTTTGTCTGAATATTATGAAAAATTTGCATCTCAATAAAAGCAATCATATATAAAGCATTATCATAGGGCATTTCTATAAAATCAATATCTTACTACCAAGTTTGATAGATGTATATATGAATCAAAACATTTCAAAGATATATGAACAGATTTTGGGACTTGGACTTAATTCTAGCCTCAATCTATGAAAAATTGGTTCTTACGATATGACATCTGGATGTCTGCCCTCGTGAAGTGATCACTGAAGATATAATTGCTGTAGCGAAGGCAGGGAAGATACCTGACTATCAGAAATCATAACATCTGGAGTGTTAAAGTCTTGTCTTAAAACAAGCAGCCACTGAAATGAGGTGTCAACCAAGTGTACATGGGAGAAGCACCAGCTTGTATGATCCAAAGATTGTAAAGAAAAGAAATCCAAATGAGGAAGTGGTGTCAGGGCTTAAATTGTGAACACTTGGTTTTCAGAAGGATAGGAATGATAGTAGAAGCACCAAATCCATTTGCTGGGTCCCCACATAACTTAAGTCTCTGGTGAATAGCCTCAGCCCATAGTCAAAGGATTGCCATCAAGCCTTGCTAACAGATAGAGAACACTGTAAAATAGATAATGACACATGCAGCTAGGTTAGAATGCAGTATTTTGATATTGCGTCCCCTTTTGAACCATTTTTTAGTTGTTTCATTTTTTAATATCCTATGTTTTCTTTTTAAGTGAGGCTTTCTACTTTTCATCTAGTCATTTTTGTTGAGGTTTTTTGGGTTCTTTTTTGGCTTCATGTTTTTATTTTGCTTTATGTTCTGTATGTGAAGTGCAAGAGAGGCAGATCTATAGAGACAGTAACTGGATTGATAATGGCCTCGGGGAAGATGAGGGGAAATTGGATGCTAACAACAATGAATACAAGAAGAAAATGTTCTGGGTGGGAAGGTAAGGGAGAGACTTCAAACCCAGGGACAAGGGAACAACAAGAGAGTTAAAATCAATTGTGAGGAGGGCTTGGAATGCCCGGTGCAGTTTGCTCAAGTGCAATGTAGCTGAGAGGAATTTCTGAGAGCAGAATGAAGGTCAAACATGATAGTGGGACAGGAGAAAAATAAATGGAAATAGGAGAAAGAACTAGGAGGCCAAAAACATTTCTGGAGGTATAAAAATAGGCATGTATATATAAAAATATATTAATACATAATAGTAGAGATATAGGCCAATGTACATATATTTATATGTAAAGCATCAAAGCAACAGACGGACATTGAGTCTCTACTCAAGTCCTCCTTGAATAAAGGACACTTTTCTATAATAACCTGGCATTCTGTGATACTCACCTTCTCGATCCCTAAAGTTTTTTATTTATTTATTTTTTATTTTTTTATTTAGGCATCACTGCCCTGTGGTGGTGGGATAGATCGATAAAGTTAAAATGGGCGCATATGCAAATGTGGTGAAGAAAAGTGATGGTGGTCAGCACTCTTTTTGTGTGTGTGCCAGCTATTTAAAGCATCTTGGGTCTTAAAGGTTTGAAGTTCAACGAGTGGCCATCTAGCAGGAAAGCAACAAAGCCCACATGAAAGAAGGACACCAACCTGTGTGATCATGAGGTGTTGACAGGATCAGGTATCAGGCATCATAAGAGTGAAGAACAAACAACCATAGTGATGTGAACAAAGGACACCAGAGCAGAGACCCCCAAAGCCCCTCTGTAGGCATTGCGTAGCCCCTCATAGAATTGTAACAAGGAAGGGATGAGCCAGCCAGGGTGCAGTATACACCGATGAAACACACAACATTCCTCTCACTCCACCATGTTTCCCTCTCCAACCCTACAGTGACCACAGTTCCACCTTACAAATCTGGCTGAACTGGAACATGTACACTGGTACAGATAAGAGCTCTCAATACATGAAATCCAGGACAGATATACATCTCAGGAACAGAAATGGGAGTAGCAATATCATGAGGGTAGGGAAAAGGTAGCTGAGAAGGGGGGGAAAGGGAGACCCTATTGCAAAGATGGCTGTTTAACTACCACCCCCCCCCCCATCGTGGGGATGAACAACAGAAACATGGTTGAAGGGAGATAGCAGATGGGGTAAGATATGAGAATAATAATAATTTATTATTTATCAAGGGGTCTCAAGAGAATGAGGGAGCAAAAAGAGCAGCTGATACCAAGAGCTCAAGTAGAAAGAAAATATTTTGAAAATGATGATGGCAACATAAGTGAAAATATGATACAATTGATATATGGATTGTTATAAGAGCTGGAAAAGGCCCCAATAAAATTGTTTCACATCAGATAAATTGCTTTTTTTTTTTTGCCAATGAATAGGCAGTCCCAAGCTCTTACCAAAAAGGCCTTCCAGGATATGTCAAGATTAGTTTCCCAATATTAGAAATTTAAAATAGGAATGACATGACATTTGAGGTGTGGCACTGATCATGGAGGGGATATAGAAATAAAAAAAAAGAGTAGCAATGAGTTGAAAATAGAATAGTTGAAGCACAGTTATGGGTACATTGAAGCTTACTCTTTAATTTTTGCAGCTGTTTGATATTTTTCTTAATAAAAGAGAAAATGTTGCAAATTTTGTTGTGGTGATGATTGAAAGAGAACAATCCCCCCAAATGGAATTCTTTTTCTCCAAAGCTATGTAATTAATTTTTTTTCAAAACAATCTTGTGAACCTCAAATTACTGTACATTACACTTAATACATTTGTCACATCTGCAACTCCATTCTAGAAACATTTTTTTCAAACTCACCTGTTTGGATGGCTGACAACATCTGCTGCATGTTTCTTTCTTCACCTCTTCTATGTTGTCAAATTACTGTTCTTTCATGTTCCACTTCATTCATGGAAACAAAAAGAAGTCACATACTGTGAGGTCAGGTGAGTAAGAAGTGTGGAGTAAGAGAGGCAAGCCATTTTTTGCCCCAAACTGGTGCACAGTGAGGGTTGCATGAGCTAGTGTATTCTCATGGTGGCAAAACCAATCCCCCGTCTGCCACAAATCAGGCCTTTTGTCACATACCCTTTGTTTTCTTTTTTTGGGGGGCATCACTGCCCTCAGGTGGTGGGAGTAGGAGGCCCAGTCTTTGCTCCTGTAGAGCTGCTGCTGGAATTGAACCTCCACCCCAGTGGGCCGCAGTCCCGCGCACAACCACTACACCACCGGGGCTCAGCCTACCCTTTGTTTTTTTAAAGATCATTTAATAATGATCTTATAATGATCCATACATCAATTGTATCAAGTATATTTGTACATATGTTGCCATCATCATTTTCAAAACATTGACTTTCTATTTGAACCCTTCATATAGCATCTCCTCTTTATTTCCTCTCTCCCTCATCCCACCCTTGTGACTCCTTGATAAATTATACATTATTATTATTTTCACATCTTACTCTGACAGCTGTCGCCCTTCACTCTCATTTCTGTTGTTCATCCCCTGGGAAAAAAGAGAAGTAGTTCTGCATCAAGGATTATAACCCACTTTCCCTTCCTTTTTATCTCCCTACCTTCATAGTATCACTACTCCCATTTCTGTTCCTGAGAGTTTTATCTGACCTGGATTCCATGTGTTGTGAGCTCTTATCTGTAGCAGTATACATGCTCCAGTCTAGCCAGAAGTGAAAGGCAGGCCTGGGGTCATGATAGTGGGAGGTGAGGAAGTTCTAAAGAATCAGAGGAATGTTGTTTGTTTCATTGGTGCTATACTGCACCCCGGTTGACTCATTCTTTCCTCATGACCCATCTATGAGGTGATGTTATTTTGTCAACAGATAGACTTTGAGACTCTGCTCCAACATCCCTGATTCTCAACAATCTGTTTTTCGCTAGTTTGTTTTGGGTTTTCTGATGTTGTTACCTGATCCCATGGATACCTCATGATTGCACAGGCAGATGTGCTTCTTCCATGTGGGGTTGTTGCTTCTCTGCTAGATGGCCACTTGTTTAACATCAGGTCTTTAAGACCCCAGACTCTATATCTTTTAATAGCCAAGCACCATCAGCTTTCTTCACCACATTTGCTTATGCATTCATTATATCTTCAGTGATTATGTGGGGAGGGTGAGCACCACAGAAAGGTGGGTTGTTAGAACCAAATGTTCTTGCATTGAGGAAGGAATTGAGCAGAGGTTCAAAGTGAATCCATTCCCTCAATGTATTGTCATATAAATATATGTACTTGGGTCAAATTCCTCTATTTTTATGAATTAATGCTTTGCTTCTTAGAGCTTTCCTCTCTTTTCTTTTTCCTTCATCTGATCCCACAGTTATGCCTATCCTTCTTCTGCCTCTTAGTAATTCCTCTCAGTTAAATTGCTGTTGCTCCAATAACCCCTAGATTTCTAAATCCTTCTCATTGTTGATTTGTAATTCCCTAGTCATTCTGCTGTCTATGATGTTGCTTGCGCACTGGCCCTCCTTCCCCACGATTCCCTCCGTAACGTTGGTCCTATTGCTTTCTCTCAGACTTGCTTCGCATGCATATGTTATATAGGTAGGCAAAACAACAATAACAGAGACAAAACAAAAAGAAGACCAAAGGTTGAATAAAAAGAGAAGACAAACCAAAACCCGACCAGCAAACAAAACTGAAAAAAAAGCATACCTAAGTCCACGTCTGTCCCCTGACCTTTATGACTATCCTTCCAAGTGTCCTGGCAGTGTTTTGGAATTTTCCCTCCTAGTCTGAAGTCTATTCTGGGGGCTCCTCAGGGAATTTGTGACTTTGTTTGCTCCTCTTGCAGAACGGTTAAGTTCCCTTCTTGATTTGCCCCACTGTGGGGGCAGGTGGTGGTGGTGTCAGGCCGGACACACTCCCTGCAGTGTGTCCCGAGTATTCTTCTCTGTTGCAATATGTTCCAGTGAGAGGGCATCATGCTGTTGTAGGCCCTACACTCCTCTCTGTGTTTCAGCAGCTCCATGCAGGGATGTCATCCTCAGGGTTTGGTGTGCCGGGAAGAGGTCTAGTTCCACCCTCTTTGTCCTTCTTGGTTTGCTTATGTGTGGGCATGGCAGGCTGGCCCCTCTCCCCAACCTGTAGGTTTAATGTTGGCTTCTGTAGTACATACTTCCAGAGAGGGGATAAATTTGGCTGTAATTTACCCTCTCTGTTCATGATTTGCTCCATGTGGTTATGTTGCCCTCAGGGTTTGGTAGGCCATGGTGGAGTTTGTGTTCACATGCCTGTTTCTGTGGATACATAAACAGTATCTTCTCCCTTGGTAGATTAGTGCCCTGCTCCCCCAGTGCTGTCATGTCCCTCTTTTTTCTCCTGTCCAACTTTTCCCTTCTTTGTTTTCCAATGACATGTATATCTTTGGATTTGGTCTGTCTCCCCCAGGTTGCCTGTATCTCACCGTATACAGTATGGGATAATAGTTTTTCTTCTATACCTACTGTGTTGCACATTCTTTTGCAATTTTTTCAGAACTTCTAAATAGAATGCTTGATTAACAATATGCAAACATATTGATTGCAATATGAAATCTAAATGCACTATGAGTCGATAGTTTTGTCTGTTAGGGAAATTGACAGAAGTCCAGAATGAGGTTTGACATCAATTGATATTTCATCTGTTTTGAATTTTTCCCATCGCACTGCCATTATAAACTATGTTCAACATCACAACAGTTTCTGCAGCATTTTTCCGCAGCAGGAAACAAAATTCCACAGTCACACATTATTGTCTTAAGTTGGCTATCATAAAAACGAGATTTAAGGGCTGAACCCTGGTGGCGTAAGTGGTTGAGTGCGGGACTGTGGCCCGCAGACTTGGTGGTTCAAATCCAGCGGCGGCTCTCAGGAACAGCACTGGGTAGTGCCCATGACCACCCGAGGCAGTATATATATATATATATATATATATACACACACACACACACACACACACACACACACATACATATACACACACACACACACAATTCCCGAGATTTAAATGCAAGAGCTTTTATGAAAAAATTCACCGTGACCAGAGAGAAACTTCCTTGGATGCCACTGGCATCAGAGTGAGTTGTTTTATGCTCACCTAGTGGGAAAATGCATACTATGAAAGCTCCGCCCAGTGGAAATTTTTGCATTTTTTTGGTGGGGGGAGGTACACCTCAGTTAAATTGTATGATATGTGATTCAAGAACTACCTAGATGAAGTTAGGCTCAGTTTCTGGTTAAGAATTTCAAATCAGAGTCCTTTATCTACTTCAATTCCATGGACATTTTCCTGTTAGAGCACACAGACATCTTGGGGAAACAATCAGTTTTGTGGACTCCATCAGAAAGTTCAGAATGCAAAACTACTTGTGAGTCATAAACCAGAGCTGACAGGTTAAAGAAATGGCATGGAGGCCACATCTGACTTCCTTTGGCCACACAAGAGGGGAGAAAGCCAACTCTACACTAGCCAAAGTCTCATTGTCACAAGTCAAGTGTCACAATCTATCTTCCTTCTCTATGCCATTCTGACTTCAACTGTTTCTTCTATAGCCCTCTACTGCTCTGCTGGATTCAGTAATATGTCTCAGTGATTACACATAATTCAAAGACAATACTCACAATTATGGGATGTATCTGGAAAGCTAACAGATTAGCACAAGGTGGAATCAGGAAGCATTAAGGATATACTCTTAGTCCCTAGCAACACCTCATCTCTGGCATCAGCTCATTTTCACTTTGGTTGCTAGCCTCTCTCAGCCATGTGGTCCCTTAACCTCTAGCTGCCACTTGCCCTCACGCCCCCACGGTCTCAGCTATGTAGCTCCTCTGCTTTGTCTCTTGTTCTTAGTGTTGACCTCTTGTGCCTTTTCTATCCCTTGTACAGCAATCCCGCGTGTTCCACTTGTGAGTCTTGGTGGTCATGGGGAATTTTCAGTTCTCAGAAAATTCCACCCAGAGGAATGACAAAACTGACCAATCTCTGATTTAGTGTCCTCTACTTCTTATTTACATTTGCCTACCCCATCATCAAGTAAGTGTTACAAAGACTTTGGATGGAAGAGCCATGCCAAGCAATTTCACTTCACCACATCAGCCAGTAAACATAAAATTAAAGTTCATTTACACATACCCTCCTTTAGATAAAAGTACATCAGTTGAAGGCTATTTCAGCAGGATTTCAGGTGACAAAAAAGTAATCATGTTAGTATTATTATAAAGTCAATAGATAGTCCACTTTTGGTGTTTTATCTTGTGTCAAGCCAGGTTTTTGCATTCTATGTATGTCTTCAATGAAAATGAAAATAATGATACTTGTCTTTCATGTTATACTTTTGTTTTAGTTACAATAGCTCATTTGGTTTTTATGCAAATTATTTGATGACATTTTTGAATAAACATTGACTTATATTTTATAGGGAAGATGGACAAACCTCATATTTTTGCAACAGTGTGATTACTAAAACTTACAGATATTTTTAAAAGTAATTCAAGAAGTACATGTGTACTTTAGAGAAAAGACTCATTTATACATTTTCTGAGCAGTCTGTTTTAACAGTACTAGAATTGTTGCCTAACAAGGCTATGCATCAAGGCAATGTCTTTCACCTTAAAAACCTTATATTTAGGTCTGAATGCTCCAGTGAACTAGAGGGGGAACTCGGAAAACTGAGAAGTTAAAAGGCATGTTACCCTGTTTTAATTGGTCATGAAAAGTATAAGACTTTGCAAAATCGTTTTTCAAATTTACAGTGCCTTTTAATAAACGAAATCGCCCCTGGCATCCAGCAGAAAGCAACACTGTAGGTGGCTGATTACTATTTTATGCTTATCTTTAGTAACTAACCATGACAGTCTGTGAAGATGATCTGAAGAGCCGACAGATTCAAAATAGAGTTCCTTCATTGTGTCATTTACCTGGGATATTTCATTTTGCACTGTATTTATATTATCCATGACCCCAAACTTATTGGCATCAGATTCATTCCAACACATGATAAAGAGTAGAATTAGTTTTGAAAAATAACATTAATCTCAGATATCTTTTTGGGAACAGAAAATCTCATCTCTTTCCCAAGGAGAATGGAGGAATATATTCAAATGAATGGGTTCACATTGCTAAACTTGACATAACCAGCCCAACACACAGCCTGCCTGGCTGCCCCACCAGGGATTCTGTTTGTAGGGTAGCTTTCAAAAAATGTTACAGTTACCCAAATAGTATTCTTATATCACATTTAATAAAATGTATATAAAATTTCAAAAGTGGATGTATTCATTTGAAAACTGTTTATTGGCAGTTTCTTTTCTGTTATCCCCTGATTTGACAGCAGTGGGCTTGATCTTCTTTTTTTGGTTGGTATATTAAAAAAAATAAGAAAATTTTTTAGATCTTTAACTTAATGTATTTTTGAATAAACTATCTGAATCCAAGCCATTTCCCTTCCCTTCAAACATCTTATCTTTTTTTAGAATAGTTTTATTGAGATGTAATTAATACATCATAGAGATGTTCAATCATCTTAAGAAGGTTTGTACATTCATCATCACATTCACTTTTGAAAAATTTAATCCTTCTTGTAGCAATTGCAGTTGGATGCCTGCTCACCTCCCTTCCCCTCCTGTGCCACCAGGTAATTATTAATTCTGTTTCTGTCTTCATGAATCTACCCATTTTGTCTTACTTATACAGAAAAGCATCCAAAACAAAGACAAAGACCAAAAAGGACCCAGCAACAAGGACCAAGGAAAACAGAGTAAAACTGCAATAAAAAAGAAAGCAGAAAAATATTTTAAAGAATAAATTTGGGCTGAACCCCAGTGGCGTAGTGGTTGAGTGTGGGACTGTGGCTTGGCAGTTCAAATCCAGCAGCAGCTCTCCAGAAGCAAGGCTGGGCCTCCCACTCCCATCAGAGGGCAGTAATGTCCTGCCCCCAAAAAGAATACATTCAAAACGGGTCAAAATGGAGATCAAATACCAAGGTGTTACATTTCAGCCTAAATACAGTTGCTATCCACTGTACAAGGTTCATTATCTTGGTATTAAGGCTATTCATATTTCTAGACTATTGTTGAGTGGATCCCCATAGGGGATTCCATCCACCTAGAGACCCTGCAAATAGATTTTGGGCTTCCACTATCATTTATAACATTTGGCAAACTGAGTGTTTAGAAGTTAACGTCTGGGTGTTATTATTTATAACCTTCAGGTTACCTAGGCTGGTGTGCTTCTTCCATTTGGACGTAGCTGACTTCACATGGGATGGCTATCAGAGACAACCCTTTAAGATCCCAGATGCTATTTTTTAAATTAAATCCTTTTGTTGGGGGATCGTGCAACTCATATCACAATCCACATATACATCCATTGTATCAAGCACTTTTGTACATTTGTTTCCCTCATCATTCTCAAAACATTTGCTTCCTACTTTAGGCCCTGGTATCCATTCCTCATTTTGTCCCCTGCCTCCCTGCCCCCTTCTCATCCATGAACCCTTGATAATTTATAAATTATTATTATTTTCTCATAATTTACACCGTCTGACGTTTCCATCCATCCACTTCTCTGCTGTCCATCCCCCAGGAAGGAGATTCTATGTAGCTCCTTGTAATCAGTTTCCCCTTTCTCCTTCACCTTCCCTCCACCCTCCCAGTATCACCCTTCTCCCTGCTGATCCTGAAGGGTTCCTCTGTCCTGGATTCTCCGTGTTTCCACTTCCTCTGTGTAACTGTGTACATCATCCAGTCCAGCCAGATTTGTAATGTGGAATTGGGATCCTGATGGGGGTGGGAGGGGAAAGTAAGCATTTAAGAATAGAGGAAAGTTGTATGTTTCATCGTTCCTACACTGCACCCTGACAGGCTCATCTCCTCCCTGAGATCCTTCTGGAAGAGGATGTTCAGTTGCCTACGGATGGGCTTTGGGTCCCCAATCTGCACTCCCCCTCATTCACAATGATATGATTTTTTTGTTCTTTAATGTCTGATATCTGATGCCTTCGACATCTCATGATCACACAGACTGGTGTGCTTCTTCCATGTGATCTTTGTTGTTTCTCAGCTAGATGATCACTTGTTTATCTTTGAGTCTTTAAGATCCCATACTCTATCTTTTGATAGTTAAGCACCATCAACTTTTTTCATCACATTTTTTTATGCACCCATTTTGTGGTCCGTGATCGAATTGTGATGGTGAGCACCAGATGCTATTTTTTTTTCTGATAACAGGATACCATCTGAATCCTTCACCAAATTTTGCTAGAGGATCTATACCAGGTTTTCCTTTATGTTAACAATAATCAAATTATTATTTTAGTCTTATTTCATCAAATATTTGACTCTATATTTTCTCTCCTCCTTATAAACAGCTTAGGGTTTTAAATTTTGGTCTTTTTGTTTTGGAGTTTTATGTGTGTGTGTGTGTGTGGGGGGGTGTGCATGCGCAATGGTGATACATATGAGGGGGCATCAAAAAGTGCATGGAAAAATTGAATTAGATGGTAGTAGGACTTTCTCATGAACATTTGGAAACCCCTTCACATTACTTAGGAAAATAAAGGAAGTAACTTTTGTCAAAATCAACATTGGACAATTTATGTAAACTTCTTGAAGAAAGGGATTGTGCTTTATTAATAGTTATAAGATATTGCAAGGGCTGAGCCCCGGTGGCATAGTGGTTGTGCTCAGGACTGCAGCCCACTGGGATGGAGGTTCGATTCCAGCTCCACAGGAGCAAAGGATGGGCCTCCTACTCCCACCACCAGAGGGCAGTGATGCCCACAAAAAAAGATATTGCAAATATTTAACAACTGACAAGGCCTGGGCAGTGACCAACTAGAAGAGATACTAGTTATAAGGTTCACCAAAATCCTTCAGGCCCCATAGGTGGGTATAACCCTTTATTTGCAGAATTCTGATAAGGTGGAACATCAAGAGAGGGGTAGAGAAGAGCATGAAGAGGTTCCTGGGTCATCCGCAATACTGATTTTATAGGAGGGTTTTCAACCTAGTGACATTTTGGAACCAATAGTCCTTTGTTGTAAGGAATTGTGCTGAACATTGCAGGACGCTTTTCAGTAGCTCTAGCTTTTGTCTACTTGATGTCAACAGTAACTCCTCTCAGTTGTGACAACCAAACATATCTTCAGCTATTGTCAAAAGTCTACTGAGGGAGCTATAAACCATTGCTTTACAGTACCTGACAGAGACATATTTCAATGTTTTTTACAAGCAACTGCATTCATATCTTCAGCTACAGTGATGACCCATATATAATCTATTATGGGAACATGGTGATGTATGAATAAACAGGTGTGAATTGAGATCCTTCAGCATGTTGATTGTATTGGTTGACACAGTGGAGGCTACCTAAGCAGAAGGACTAGCATTTATTACCTTCACTTCTTTTGTCAAGGTTCAGTTAAGGCACAATCATGGTTTTCATTTAGATGCAAATAAATCCTATATTTGCATTTCTTTTCCTAAATTTCTCTTAAGGTATATTTCTACTCATCATGTGTATCTAAGTCCCACATCCAACTCATCTGAACCCGAGAGGACAAGGTAACAAGTGCACCCCCAGGTTTCCTCAGTTGGCACAAACTAAATGGTGTGGCTGAGCTCCACTTCTGTCTCTCCTCAGTGCACAAAACTATGTCTACGCTAATTCGATAATGGCATCACCTCTTCAGCTGATTTAGTGATACAGTTTTTGCTTTTCATACAGGGTTGAGTCCAGGCTTAATTTCTGATTAGACACCTTTAGTACAACCACAAGTTGTCAACTTGTGGAAACCTTCATGCTGCTATGATCCTGATAGGATACAGTGGAACTTCCAGACTAAAACAGATGCGGAACAAAAATCTACCAGTCTAGTTTCAAAGTCAACCAATGAAAGCCCTCTGGATACGATGATCCAGTCTAGAACAAATCAAAATGTAGCACAGAATCAGGCATCATTTGGTTCATTTTATACATGAGATGATCATGAGGTCTGGTTAAGTGAAGTTCACAATATCATCTCATTCATGGTCATCAGTTAGATAACTCCCCTGTAACACACGCACCCAAACAATCATCACTAAATCCAGCTTAAACGCCAAATCGCTTGGATTTTATTCTCTTCTCTTTATTTTCTGCTCCACTGGGCTATTTCTAACCTCTTGACCCATCTTTCAGATCCCAGTGTGTTTCCTTTCAAATTCAAACTTGACACTGCGCCCAATGTCATCTTTTTTTTCCCCAATGTTATCTTTTAAAGTAGTGGATTAGCACTATTTTTTTTCAATGATTTTATTGGGGGCTCTTACAGCTCCTATAACATTCAATACATCATTTGTATCAAGCATATTTATACACATATTATCATATTTATTTTGAAATATTTTCCACTTGAGTGATTGGTATAAGCTCCTCCTTCCCCCTCCCCTCATTTTTAAAAGAACCATTTTATTGGGGCTCATACCACTTCCATCACTGCATACATCAATTGTATGCAGGCCACATTTGCACACTTATTGCCATCATCACTCTCAAAACATCCTCCCTCCACTTAGGCCCCCAGTATCACTTTCCTATATTTCCCTTCCTTCCCCACGCCCATAACCCTTAGTAATTTACAACTTGTTATTATTTTTTCATACTGTACACTGTCCAATGTATCCCCTCACTCACTTCCCTGTTGTTCGTGCCCCAGAGAGGAGCCTACATGTAGATCCCTGAAATTGATTCCACCTTTCTATTCTACCATATCTCCACTCTCCTGGTATCACTATTCCTACTACTAGTCCTGAGGGATCATCTATCCTAAATTCCCCATTTCCAACTTCACTGTACATCCCCTGGTCTAGCCAGATTTGTGTGGTAGAATTGGGATCATGATAGTGGGTGGGAGGAAGCATTTGAGAACTAGCGGGAAGTTGCATATTTCATTGTTACCACACTGTAACATAACTAGCTCATCTCCTTCCTGCAACCCCTTTGTAAGAGAATGTTGCTTCACCTATTGATGGGCTTTGGGTCCCCAATCTGTACTTCTCCTCATTAATAATGATATATTTTTAGTTATTTGATGCCTGACACTGGATCCCTTGAACACCTCATGGTCTCACAGGCTGGTGGTGTGTTTCTTCCATGTGGGCTTTGTTGTTTCTGAGCTGGATGGCCACTTGTTTACTCAAGCCTTTAAGACCCAGACATTATATCTTTTGCTAACTTGGCACCATAAGTTTTCTTCACCACATTAGCTTATGCACCCATATGTCATCAGCGATCATATCAGGAAAGTAAGCACACAATGTTATGCTTTTTAGTTCTTGAAGCCTGATATCTAATCCCTTTGACACCTTGTGATCCCACAAGCTGGTGTGCTTCCATGTGGGCTTTCTTGCTTCTGAGTTAGATGGTTGCTTGTTTACTTTCAAGCCTTTAAGACCCCAGATGCCACCTCTTTTGATAGCCAGGCACCATCAGCTTTCTTCACCACCTTTGCTTGTGCACACATTTGTCTTCAGCGATCGTGTTAGAAAGGTGAGCATCTTGGAATGCCAAAATAATAGAACAAAATGTTCTTGCACTGAGGAAGTACTTGAGTGGAGGTTCAATGCCCATCTGCTGTCCTACTAATAACCCTGTAAGTATGCATGTTGGTCTATTTCCCCATCATCACTTATTCTTTAGATGACCAGCTAAGCTCTTTGGCACAGATGAGGCACCCCTTCACATTGCCTCTGTTTGGTTTTGGAGCTTTCAATTTGGGATTTCCTGCTCTAGGAATTCTGAACAGCTGTCGACATGCTGTTCTCAACATGTTATTCCTCTGACCTGCACTATCTTCTTGGCCATCTGTAACCTAACCAATTCCTCATTCTTTAGTGTAAGTGTTGCCATGCCTTGGAACTTTCCCTGAATTACTCATTTAGGATTTATTTCTGCTCATTTGTGATACTCTGTGCCACCTTTTTTGTTAGCATTACCATTCTGTGTTGAAAGTATTTGTTTACCTGTTCCCTGGTTTGTTAGTGGAGCAGAAATTTTATCTTAGCCATCTTTATATTCTCAGTCCATGACATCATGCTGTTCAACAATGCTTCCAGTATGACACAATTTTGGGAAGAAGACAAAAGAAAAACCGATATAGATATAAGATAAAGAATGATGGGCTGAGCTCCGGTGATGTAGCAGTTGTGTGCGGGACTGCAGCCCACAGGGTTGGTGGTTCAAATCCAGCAGAAGCTCTCCAGGAGCAAGGTTTGGCCTTCTACTCCCAGCAATGATGCCCACACACACACAAAAAAGAATGGAATGATATTCATATAATATGGCTAGTTTCTGTTTTTCCTTTTAATATTAATCCAAATTTAACATATAATTCAATTCAGTGGTTCAATGAAATGAAAAATGTCTGTGGAGTCATTGTCACAATCAATTTTGTAGCTTTCTTCTTTCTTTTACATGTTGATGTTGAGTCCTCCTTTCTATCTTCCTCCATGTCCTCATCTCCTCATTAATTTTATTTTCTTCATATTTACATTAACCTCATTTTCCCTGTAGATAATTATAGAAGACTAGGGCATACACCAAGAAAGGATCCATCAACAGAGGTCATTCTGACACAGACCTCAATCTAATAGAAAGCAGAGAATATTTAAAGTATAGAGTAAATTCACATTGGGCCCATAAGGAGGTTATATTACATATTGTAATGCAGCCTGAGTTCAGTAAATTGTAAATCCCCTTTACAATAATCTGATTTGGGAGTTATTGACATTTCTAGCCACTGTTTATTGGAAATGCACTGGAGAATCATCCCATGTTGTTGAGCTACCACTAGCAACCATAGTTTTCTTCAATCCAAATACTTAGATTTGGGGCGCTGCTATCTTTCTCTTTTCCTGGTTTGAAACTTATTATTAGCGTTCTTTGGATCATATAGGTTGGTATGCCTCTTCCATGTAGATTTTGCTGACTTCTGACTTAGATAGCTGCTTATTTTGAAAAAAGCCTTTAAGACCCCAGACACTATTATTCATAATAGCCTGTTACCATTTAGTTTCTCACAACACTTTACTATGTCTTCAGCGATCTCTTCATGGGGTTTAGTAGCAGGCAAGGTCATGCTGTTATAACTAATAGTCCTTTTTTTTCTGTGAAAGCTTCAGTTTATTTATTTTTCTTCAGAAAAGCTTCATTTTACTTAGTGGGATTTTGCTGTGTGAACAGTGGTGCCTAATACACCTACTTGTCTGTGATCTTCCTGCATTAAGTGCCATTCTATGTGTTGTGTGAGTCTGAAGAGGAAATTCTAGACTGGTACCAGACATGTAGGCTAGTATTTGATTTATGGGCTTGATCTAGACTGTTCTAGGATGCTTTCTTTTTTTTTTTTTTTAAGGCATCACTGCCCTGGTGGTGGGAGTAGGAGGCCCAGCCTTTGCTCCTGTGAGGGGGAATTGAACCTCCATCCCAGTGGGTGGCAGTCCCGTGCACAACCAATACTCCACCGGGGCTCAGCTCTAGGATGCTTTCTTAATGTACATAAAGATGACAAAGTTCTCTCTTACACACACACACACACACACACACACAATTCAACCATCTGGGACTAGATGGCTCTCTGACCCCTCCGGGCCAAGATCTCTGAAACAACAGATGGGTATGAAATGACTTTATCCAAAGGAATGGTACAAATGAATAAATAGAAGTGGATGTTTGGGTACAATGTCTAGAAAAGGGATAGGTTTACCCAACGTGCATAAGCGGCCTTGGTGACTTGGGGAAAGACAGGTCATTGTTTAGCTCACCCCTTCATTGTCTCCCAGGGTGTGTTTGTTGAGGAGATACTTGACCAGGCAGAATCCGGAGCCCCATCTTGCACAGGTTGGCTAAGTAGTTGTCCGACTCTTTGACGGATTTCACTTGTTCTTTCAGGTAATGCATCTTGATGAAGTTATAGAGATGGGAGAATCATTCTTGTCTGTAGTCCATTTGTACAGTTCTAGTAGGGACTGGTTGACACTCTTTTCCAAGGGCAGCCTGCACAACATGGCACTGAGTCCTCTCTAACAGTCTTCACTGTCTGGTTTCTTGATAACTTGGAGCAAGATCCGCCCCCCTCGTTGGTTCTGCAGCTTCATCAGTTTCTTGGCATATTCCCTCTCTTCATCAGTTTGGTGCAGAAAGTATGTGGTCAAATTCTTCAGAGCCACGTCATCACAGTCAAAGTAGTAAGACATGGACAGGTAGATAGATGTAGAAGGCATAGAGTTCAAGTTTGATCTGGCAGTTGATGGTGGGCTCTGAGTCCTGGTTTTAGTTCTGGTACACCTGGGGTTGGGGGTGGCATGGGGGGAGGCTGGCCAGCACCAGGTTCCTTACAAACACTTGAAGCAGGAGATTATAGGGGTTAGCAAAGAACATCGGTAATTTTTCTTATATTAGGGCTATGATTAACTGATAATTCAACTCCATTCCTATAACTATTGCTTCCATAAGCCTCCAGTTCTATTTTGGGGACATCATTGCCATTTTAGCACCCAAACCAAACTCATTGCCATCGAGTCAATTATGGCTTATAGTATTGACCCTGTAGGATAGGATAGAATGGCCCCATTAAGGCCATGTCCTCTAGAACCGACTGCCTTATTCGTAGCTTTTTATGTCAAGCTGTCCTGGTAATTTTCCAGCTTGTTTATAACCTTCAGGTAAATCTCTTCCCTGTTCCAGGATGTTCTTGTCAATCGTCTTCCTAGATACTATGTATCTTATTGTAGACTAATACTTGTTTTAGCTTCTATAATCAGCTAGACTAATCAGAGTGGAAAGACAAGATACAGCTGGAGTCTTGTATGTTTCTTGAAAAACAGGATAGGTTTTCTGCCTTTATATACCCTACCTGACTGCTATCTGTGGCTTCCAGGATTTAAAGAGACAGTAGTCCTGCCACAGACGCTGGCGTAAAAAAGACTCCTAATTTGACTTCATGGTATTACGGTTGTTTTTAATCTCTCACAGCATACAACAGTGTTATCGATCAGAGAATTATGTGTACGATTTTTCAGACTTTATTACCCAAGGAATTAGCTTCTATATCACCAACTGACTGCTAGTTGCACATGTCATGGGGGTTGGAGAAATGGAGTACTTTTGGTAACCCTCATTTGTTGTGTTAGAGCCCTAGCTCTTAGGCTAACTTTTGCTGAACAAAGGTAGAGTTAAAGTATGAAATCAGTGAATGTATGGCAGTCCTGGACATACATTTATTCACTCACGAGGACACTTTTCTTGTACTTTAAGTGAAAGTCCAGTTTGTCCAGTGAAGTATGACCTACAGAAGGTGTCATGTGTCTTAGAAGATCAGAGTCTATTGTCCAGCTTGACTATCTTACAAGGGTCACTGGGGGTGGATCCCATTTTGTTGGGATTCTCTCCTACTTTGGTCACAGGAATTATTAGTGTGACTGCATTGTATAGGGTAGATAAACTTGATTTCAACCCTTGAGGAATGCTGGAAAAGAATGAAGTGAAGGAGAAAAAAGGCAGGAAGTAGGTAACCACTCAAAAGCACAGATGGTTGATTGTAGAACCTTAGATTAATTCTTTCCAGACTTATAGCCCCACTTCTGTGAGAAAAACAAACAATCAAAAGCATCTTAGTAATTCCAGGATGCTTACCTTTTTGGCATGATTGCTGAAGACACATGTGTGCGTAAGCAAATGTGAAGGGAGCTGATGGTGCCTGGCTATCAAAAGATATAGCATCTGGAGTATTAAAGGCTTGAAGGTAAACACGCAGTCATCTAGCTCAGAAGCAACAAAGCCCACATGGAAGAAGCAACCAGCCTGTGTAACCCCTAAGGGCCCAAGGGATCAGTATCAGGCACCAAAGAACAAGAAAGCAGATCATGGTTGTGATAGGTACGTTTGTTGTGCCAACATGCCCAATGAACGCATGCGCTATCAATTGCAGGGTGGAGATATAAATGGCTTGGTGATTCTTGCCTTTTTCTCTTCCTTATTTGTCCTGTGCCTTGATTTGCAAGCTAACATTATCTATGGGACACCTAATCCATGGACGGTATCACTGTGAGGTGAGGTTCCTTCAAGCCCTGCTTTGCCACGTTACTGGAATATACATCTATTGAACTGGGGACTGTCAGACTCTGTCATTTAGCTGACTGTTGGTGACCTGCCTGCTATTTGCTGCTTTTGGCCAGATAGACTGAATTGCTCAACAGAGGACTACTCAGCAGCCTCAAGACTCGAAGGACTGCCAGTGTACAGGCTATCTCATGCAGTTGAGTTGCACCAAGCCATTTGTATGCTTTATAGATTAGTTAACTATTTTTATGTTAAATATCTCTCTCAGTATATATGTGTACTCAGTATATATGTATACACACACACAATTATTAGTGTCCTGATTTTGTTTCTCAAAAGAGCCCTGTTTAACACAATTGTGAATGAGGGGAAGTGCAGAGTGGAGACCCAAAGCCCATCTCCAGGCACTGGATATCCCCTTAAAGAAGGGTCGTGGGGAGGGGATGAGCCATTCAGGATGCAGTGTAGTAACAATGAAACATAAGTTCCCTATAGTTCTTAAATGCTTCTTCCCCCCAACCATTATCCCAATTCCACCTTACAAATCTGGCTAGACCAGAGGATGTACACTGGTACAGATAGGAACTGGAAGCAGGGAATCTGGACGGATGATTCCTTCAGGACCAGTGGTAAGAGTGGCCATACTGGGAGGGTGAAGGGAAAGGGGGGAAGAAAGAGGGAACCAATTATAAGAATCTACATAAAACCTCCTTCCTTGGGAACAGACAACAGAAAAGTGGGTAAAGGGAGACATCAGGCAATGTAAGATATCACAAAATAATAATTTATTGAGGGTTCATGAATGAGGGAGAAGCAGGGAGGCAGGGGAAAAATGAGAAGCTTACATCAAGGGCTCAAGTAGAAAGCAAATGTTTTGAGAATGATGAGGGCAACAAATGTACAAATGTGTTTGACACAATGTATGGATGTATGGATTATGATAGGAGTTGTACTAGTCCCCAATAAAATGTTTTAAAAAAAGAAATAGCAATAGTACAGGAATAGTATATATTATAGTTTATGCTCCATTCTTATTAAAAATAATCATTTAATAAAATCCTTTGTAATTAGTACTTAGAAAAAGTCCATTTAGTTATAACTGTTAATAGCAGTTTTTTGCTTCCTTTGTAGATTGTGAACAATTCCCACTCCTCTTTTCCCAGCCTCACCCCCCTCTGTGGAAAAAAAAAGCTTATTATAATAATAAGTCATATGATCTCTCTATTTTTCTTCTAGTGCTTTCAGGGTTTCAGTTCAATTGAAGACATAAGACCAGCAGATGGGTCTAGTTTTAAAGGCATTATAATATTTGGGTTAAAATTCTCTCCTCCATTAATTATGACCCTGAAGACTTCTTGTCACAAAAGCAAAATTTCACAACCTCCAGACATTAAGAATGTTTTCAGGCCCTTGTACAACTGCCTTCACATGAGGCCAACAGATGGCCACAGTTTTTTTTAATGCATTGCTAAAATTTAAGTTCTCTAATCCATCCACTGAGTTTCTGAGTTATCACTGTACTCAAAGGAGTTTCATAATTCTGCATATGAAGAACTCTGTTCTCTTCTGATGCTTTTCTATGTATTTTATATGAGGGAAGCACATTTAATCTGCTTGGGAACCCTGGAGGGAAGGTGCTAATACTCTATTTGCCACTTCAGTAAGGGGTATACACCAAGGCCTGTGCCCAAGAAGATGCCAGAGGATGGAAGGGTCTTTGCCTAAGTCCAATCACAGTGCTAGACGTGGAGTCACTGAGTAAAAAGTGCCAAGATGCCACTGTTCCCTTCACTAACTCGTCTTGACAGGCTCTCCTGTGGTTGTTACTATTATGATCTCATGGAATATTTGAAGTAGGAATCATGACAACAGTGTAAGGTGGGGGGAATGATTGTATTTTTCTATTACTCATAGAGCATGCCATCAAATTTACAAATCAACAAAACCCTATTTATCTTTCAACAAAAGATAAACAGAACACACTGTAGACCCTCTTATTTACAATACTCTTAAACAAAATTTCCTCTCAGTGCAGGTACAATGACTGAACTTGTACATGTTTGTAGATGTATTAGGAGGAAATATTTTGTGAATATAAAAAAACTAGGTGATTATTGAGAACAACGTATAATGAGTTTATGAAGACAAAGCTTCCAACAGAAAGCATCATCAAAGAAACTGTCTTTTTCCTTTATAGGATATATTTGATATTTGTTGTTGCTGTTGAGTCTATGTACAGCAAAATATACCAATCCAATGGTGCTTACGTTGACAATTCAGTGACACTGATTACAGTCTTCAACTTGGGTAGCCATTCTCACTGTCCTATTCTGGGTTGTTTTACTGCCACTGATATGAACTCACTGTCCCTGAAGATTTCTATCTCATCTTTTAAGTTCCTAGTGTCAATCTGATCCCAGATAGCTAGTTCCTAAATGGGTATAATGCACAAGGCACACATTATATAACAGTTATGCAAAATTATAGTTTGATTTTAAGAAAACTTTTGGGGGATATTTTTTATTTAACATTTAAAGATTTTTTTTCTCAAGAAGGCAATAATTTTAGGGTTTCATTCAGCTTCAAAGGCTCCAGAAAATATGGATGTAGTGAGGATTTTAAATTGTTTTCTGCATTCTACTTCTTGTGATCAGGATTCTTCTATAGAATCTTTAATCAAAATGTTTAACAATGGTAACTGGGCATTATCCAGTTCTGGTCTCATGGAAAAGGAAATGGTTGTTCATGGAAACATTTAGGTACACATTTTATAAACCATAAAACCTTGCCCATCTCTGTTTTTTAAAAAAAATCATTTTATTGGGGGCTTTACAACTCATCACAATCCATACATCTATCCATTGTGCCAAGCACATTTGTACACTTGTTGCCATCATCATTCTCAAAATATTTGCTTTTTACTTGAGCCCTTGGTATCAGCTCATTTCCCCCCTTCTTCCTGCCCCCATTTCTCATGAACCCTTGATAATTTAAAATTATTATCATTTTGTCATGCCTCACACTGTCCAACATCTCCCTTTACCCACCTCCCTGTTGTCTGTCCCTCAAGGAGGAGGTTATATGTAGATCCTTGTAATCTGTTCCCTCTTTCTCCCCCTTCAGCCCTCCACCCTTAGGTATCACCACTCTCACCACTGGTCCTGAGGGGATCATCTATCCTGGATTCCCCAAGTTTCCAGTTCCTATCTGTATCAGTGTACATCCTCTGGTCTGTCAGATTTGTAAGGTAGAACTGGATCACAATAGTGGGGGGATGAAACATTAAAGAACTAGAGGAGAGCTGTATGTTTCATTGGTGCTCTTCTGCACCCTGACTGGCTCATCTCCTCCCTGAGACCCTTCTATAAGGAGATGTCCAGTTGCCTACAGATAGACTTTGTGTCCCCACTCTGCACTCCTCCTCATTCACAATGATATGATTTCTTGTTCTTTGATGCCCGATACCTGATCCTATTGACACTGCATGATCACACAAGCTGGTGTGGTTTGTTACTTCTGAGCTAGATGGCTGCTTATTTGTCTTCAAGCCTTAAAGACCCTAGACACCATATCTTTTGATAGCCGGGCACCATCAGCTTTCTGCACCCCAGAACCTAGCCCATTTCTATTGAGTCAATTCTGACTTTTAGTGACCCTGTAAAAAAATGTAGATCTGATCCATGGAGTTTGTGAAACTGTAAATCTTTATTGGTGCCCCCAAACCACCACCCACTGACATTTAATCCATTCTGACCTATAACAGCCCTATAGGACAGATTAAAGCTGCTTACTTTGGATTTCTGAGGTCTGGTAAGTATGAACTGCCACACTTGAAGATGACAGATAATGGTTTATCTGCTGTGCCAACAGCGCCTTTCCACATTCATATTCTTCCACTTTTGGTTCTCCTTCTTCTTGGGCTGCTTTCAGCAATTATAATGCAATCGCTAAGTTTGAGTGGCCACTGGCAAGTTTTAAGACCCCAGGCTCAAGCAAAGAGCTAAGAAGTATAACAGAAACTAAACACATTGTTCAATCAATTAACTGGGATATCCCCTGAAAACAAGTGTACAGATTCTTAAGTTTTGAAATCAAAGAACCGAATATCATCAATGATTGTGTATAAGCGGTCTCAGCAGTTTGCTGTTGTTTTTGGTTATTATGGTAAATACCAGGCTGATATTTATTGTCAGTAGCAGGGAAAGATCATAATGTTTCAGTTGGGTATACACACATTTCTCAGTTCCATTACTTTCCAGTCATTAGGTAAATTGCTTGATGAACTGAGCTCGATTTATTCACATGCAATCCTGGAGAAATAACCATTCACCTGTCACATACTGTGGAGCCTGTATAGTTGAGTTTAGATTCTAGTTTTCAGTCACTGCGACCTTCAATTATTCCGGTTCATGCTGATTCAATTTGTTTGTCAAAGGTGCCCACCCTATCTCTCACAGCCATTGCATTCTGCCCCCAAGTCTTACCAGGCTGCTCACGCAACATATTCCTTTTGGGAGAACTTGACCAGAGTGGCACTCATTTTCCCATTTTGCTTCACTTCTTATTCTGCTGATTGGTGCAGGTGCTTCACTATTTGGATGTTTTTGTTACATATTTTGATTTGACTTGAGTTTTTAAGGAAGTAACAGACAAACAGCTGCAGTTTGCACTTCACTTATTTGTAGACATCCTTCTTTGCCTAGTATACTGATACAGGCTGTCTCTGGATTACAAATGAAAACCATTCCTGACCCTGCTTTTAAGAATGTGTAGGGGGCTGAGCCCCGGTGGCATAGTGGTTGTGCGCGGGACTGCGGCCCACTGGAATGGAGGTTTGATTCCAGCTCCATGGAGCAAAGGCTGGGCCTCCTACTCCCACCACCTGAGGGCAGTGATGGCACCCCCCCCCAAAAAAAAAGAATGTGTAGGTAAGGTGGAACAGGTGCAGAGGGTTCATATTTAGCCTTACCTTAGTGCAAGAAAAGGCCTGAAGCTTTTTCAATGATGTAAACCAGTGTTTCCCAAAGCAGGATTTCTCTGGGGCAGTGCAGAAACAATGTGGTAGGAGGTGGGTTTTTTTTTTTATGTTGTTTTTTTTTTTTTTCAAAAACAGATACCTACACTTTATCCTGGATTATGAACTATAATGCAAAAGTTTTTAGTTGTTAGAGGAGTGTTGAATAATGATTTTTCTGAAAGGGAGAGGGTTATTCCCCAAATTTGGGAACCTATGGTTTAAACCTTGTATGTGCCACGGATGAAGTTGATTATGATGAATTTATTTGTTGGGAGTAGGTTTTGATTCAATGGTTTCAAAGTGAGGGTAAATTTACATATAATTAAAGAACAAACAGAAAGAGTCCATAAATTGGCAGCTCATAAACTGGGAACTGGCTATATTCAACTTTTTTAAAAAATAGGGCAAAAAAGAGTTCACTATGAAGAAGGCTCCAAAGGTATTAGAAACCAGAGAGATTCCTGGGTCCAGTAACAAAATATTAATTTAATACTGCCTTGATCTTATTTGGGATTCAATTTCAAAATGTATTGCTAAGGAACCTTCTTATGACATACAAAAAGCTAGACTATCTGTCATGGAGTGCCAATGTTTATGGATTGCGAAATACAGTTTGCTTTAAGCTAATGAGGAATTCAGTGCAGTGAGGTGGGGGAAAAGACATTAAGGTAAATTCTTTGTTCTTATTAACTGATTCTAGAAGAACAAGAGGCAGCAAGCCCTAACAGTCCTCTCCAAGACTGAGTTTATACTTGATTAGGGCAGAGAGAATTACTTTCTCACTTTCTATTAGTCACCCATGTGGGGGAGGCAAAGGGATTAAAATCTTTTATTTCTGTTAACTTTCATGAACTAAGTACCAGTGGAATCTGCTCTGTGAACATGATTGCCTTCTCCCCAGGGAGAGTTAAAGGAATTGTCATCCTTTCTGTCCTCGTCATCTCTAGAAAATAAACAACTGAATAAAATTCTACTTTCAACCTCATAATTACCATAAAGTCTTATAGTTGATACCATTCTTTGAAACCAACTCTCCTGAGAAGGCCTAATATCCCAATGATTTTGGAGGTTCTGCACTATGCCTTTTGATTCTGTCTTTGTTTCTCAGTTTTTTTAAAATTAAGACTTCACTCCCTCTATGAACTCTTATTCTTGGAAAGCCACTTGGTGTTCATTAATGTATACTTGTAATTTGAATTTTAAAGTCAAAGAAGATGAGTGATTCTTAAATGTTGTGCATGAGGTCTAATTACGAAGTGGAAAGTTTTCTCTTGATTAATGAAATGTGAGGTACCAGGAAGCTGGTGTAGGAAAATATAAGAGGGCTTCAAGAAAACTCATGGAAATATGGAATGAAAAGATCATGAACTTTCCACAAACTTTTTGGGGTCCTCTTCCATATTATATTGGGATCTTGGGAAGGAGGCAAGTAAGAAAAAGAGAGTATTCTGCATAATGAAATCACTGAAGCTATCATTAGGAAATATTGACTACACAGTTTTTAAGAGTTTAGGGTGTATTTCTGGGAAATGGGGCTTGAGTGAGAAAAATGACCCTGTATTTCAATTGCTGTATGTCCAGTTTTTCCCCCATCAGCATCCTAACAGTCACCAGTGTATGTGAATTCCATCCTCTGGAAATTTATCTCTTTCTTCTCATCTTCTCTGTCATTCCTCTGCTGTCAGACTCCACATTCACCCCAAACTAAAACCCACCAGCTCAGAAGTAGCTTCTTTCTTGACTGTGTATTTTTTAAACAAGTGTTCCAAATTTGGTGTCAATGATTACCTTACTCAGCAGGCAACAGAAAGGTGGAAGGCTTTAGTCTATATAAAGGTACTTTGAAAGAAAGGAGTGAAAATTTGCTTCTAAAAGAAAGCTGCCATTGAAAAGCCTATAGAGGAGTTTAGCCTGGCACATGCAGGACTATTCTGAATCAAAGTCCACTGGGCGATCAGTATCTGATTGGACTTTGATAACATAATCTTTTTCTGTGACTCTTTAACATTTACCATTATGAAGATCATATGTTGTGGACTGTCAGAAAATATTCTCTTGGAGATCTCAAGAGAGATCTTCATCTCAAGATGAAACTTACTATCACATCATGAAATGTTATATTGAAGAACATTTCCCTTGGGTGCATTATTTGTCCATGCCATATGATGCCTACTCACCAATAACCAGGTGATTCTGACCTCAGCGACCCTAAGGGACAGAATAGAATTGCCCCATAGATTAAATCTGTATGGAAGCAAAGACCTCGTCTCATAGATTCAAATTGCTAAACACATATTTGGCAGGCCAGTACTTAAGCCACAGCACCACCAAGGTTCCTGAGGCTTCCTGGTCTCATCAAATGACAAAGGCTTGGAGAGCATTGCTTCTCTCACTGTGGTTTTGTGATTTGAGGCAACAATAACCAGCATGTTGCCAAATAGGAGCTAACATGTACTCCCAGGTGCCAGGGAGGGCTCTGAGCAACATCTATGTGTGAACGAGTTTGGTCTGCATGCAAACACTGGAGGGGAGGTGCTAATACTCTGGCCTGTTCATTTCTTTAGTAAGTAAGGGATACACACTGAAGCCAATGCCACTCTCAACCTCGTCCAAGAAGAGACCAGATGGTGCCTTTTCCTGGATTCAAGAATAATTTTCCTGGCAGGCAAGGACCATGTCAATCCCTGTCCCGATCCCTAGCAAAGTGTGATCTAAGGACCTGAGGCCAACATGGGCTTACAGGAGAATTAATTTAATCCTATTCATGGGTTCTGAACATGTCTGTTATTAAGAACACCAGATTAAAGTCGCTAATGAAACAAGTGAGGTTAAATCAGATCAAAAGGTCTCATAAAACAATTAAATACCAATAGAAAACAACTATGTCTCATCAATCATACTAACAGAATGCCTGCAACACGTTTCAATAACCTGTTTTGTTTTAGTGTCCCCCTAATTGATTCAATTCAATACTTCACTTAACAAGTTTTTTTTTTTAAACAAAAGAAGAAACTTGCTGCGCTGAGGACTCACTTTAATGCTTATTTTCCCTCAGCTTTTTGCTATTAAAAACTAAGCCATTAAATAAAATATTTTGTAAGGAACCTGAGTGAAAAATTGTCTCATAAACTGAATGGACTTTCTCCTTATACATTTACTCACTACACTGCTGCTAAGTAAACTATGTCCTGTGATCTAGGGAAGTCTGGTACCCACTTGCACAACATTGTCCGGTAAGGATTCAACCTGAGCATGGGATATTGGTTTCAGTAACTGCACACAGACTTTGACTGAGACGAATGAGCAAGCACAGGTGGACTTCAGAATTATGGGTTGAAGTGAGCAAGAAATTGTTAAAGATTTTAAAGCTTTGAAGAAGATTTAGCATTCTCTCATCATGGCCAAAGAATGGAATTTTCTTTAACGAAAAACATCTACAGAGTGATAGGATAATTTAGCCTGATCTTTACCACACGTCTCACCTTCTACCTAAAAAAGAGGTCCTTTGAAGTCTGAAAAAAAAATGGGGAAAAAACAGGCAAATTCTGAATTATTACTTAATTATTCATGAGGCATGCGGTAGATGTCAAAGAATGGGATTATTCTGTCTGAGAGATGAGTATTAACCTAGCATAATACTTAACAGCAGGTAGAGAATAAAAAGCAGATAACAATGACATGTTCTAGACTTTGGTAGAGCAACGAATCTTAAGTTTTATTTCTTATGGATTGAAAAAGGACATAGGCACTTACAGATCTTTGTTGAACAGAGGGCTACCAAATATTGCATGAAACCTAGGATTCATATTAGATGATTAAATCTTTCCTTGACTGCCCAAAGAGCAATGGGGCCTTGTACAAGGCACGTCCCTTGGACACAAACACTGAGGACAAAAAGGATATAAGTGCTGTTAGGCAAGTGTGTCCTGGGATATGGAACCCTGAAAGAAAAGGGGATTGGACCCATAAAATATAACAGGGTCTGCTTGTTATTAAGCAGAGGGATACTCATCTTCTCTAGGTCAGGACAACAGTGATACTTGGAACTATTTGTTTTTAAATATTTTTATAGGCGTTTCATACAGCTTTTATCTCCATCCATCCATCCATCATGTCAAGTTCATTTGTACACTTGTTGCCATCACCATTTTTAAAACATTTTCTTTCTACTTGAGCTCTTGGTATCGGCTCCTCATTTACTCCCTCTTTTCCCTTCCTCCCTCACAAACCCTTGATAATTTATAAATTATTATTATTTTTTCATGTCTTACACTGACAGATGTCTCCCTTCACTCACTTTTCTGTTATCTCTTCCCTGGGAGGGGGTTATAGTAGATTATTGTGATTGGCCTTTCCCGTCCCCTCCTGGTATCTTTAGTCTCATTATTGGTCCTGAGGGGTTTATCTGTCCTGAATTTCTAGTGTTTCCAGCTCTTATCCATACCCCTGTACATGCTCTGGTCTAGTCGGATTTATAAAGTAGAAGTTGGGTCATGATAATGGAGCAAGGAGAGGAAGCATTAATTAACTAGAGGAAAATTGTACGTTTCATCGGTGCTATATTGCATGCACCCTAACTGGTTTGTTTCTTCCTTGTGACCTTTCTATAAAGGGATGTTCAATTTTCTACAGATGGGCTTTAGTTTCCAACTCCACATTCCCCCTCATTCACATTGATAAGATTTTTTTTTGTTCTGGATCTTTGATGCCTGATATCTGATTGCATCAACACTTCGTGATCACACAGGCTAGTGTGTTTCTTCCATGTGGGCTTTGTAGTTTTCCTGCTAGATGGACGCTTGTTTCACTTCAAGTATGTAAGACTCCAGACATTATCTCTTTTGATAGCTGGGCACCATCATCTTTCTTCACTACATTTGCTTCTGCACCCATTTTGTCTTCAGTGAGTATGTCAGGAAAGTGAGCATCACAGAATTCCAGGTTATTAGAAAACAGTGTTCTTTCATTGAGGGAATTCTTGAGTAGAAGTCCAATGTCTGTCTGCTACCTTAATACCTATATAAGTGTATGTACATGGATCTATTTCCCTGTTGTTATATGTGTCAGAGTGGGTTCTCTAGAGAAATAAAACCAGGACACTAGTAATTGTCTTTATATATTTATATAGAAAAAAGAGTATATAAGATAAGAAACAGTTAAGTAATCCATAAAGCAGTACAAATGGCTTGGTGTAACTCACTTGCGTGAGACAGCTAGAAGACTGGTAGTCCTTCAAGTCTTGAGGACCGCTGAGTAGTCCTCTGTAGAGCAATTCAGGCTATCTGGTCACAGGTAGCAAACAGCAAAGCAAGTCGCCATCAGTCAGTCAGATAACAGAGTCCAACAGTCCCCAGCTCAAGAGATGTATATCCCAGGGGCATGGAGAAATAGGGCTCGAAGGAACCTCAACTCACAGTGACACAGTCCACGATTAGGTGTCCCATGGGTAGTGTTGCTTGGAGGTCGAGGCACAGGATGAACAAAGCGGCTGTCTGGTCTGAAGATCTGAACGCAAGAGAGAGGGTGGGACTCGCTGAGCCCTTCCTATCTTTGCCCTTCTATTCTTCCTGTGTATTCATTGGTCGTGCCATCATAACAGACCCACCAATCTTCTGTGGCCATGTTGGCATAACAAACCTGCCCATCACATTATATACATAAATATTTTTATACATGTACATGTCTGTATTTGACCTCTGTAAAAGTCCATTTGACTCCTAGTTTTTTCTTCTATTATTTGGAACTATTTATATAGTTTCTCTCTTTTCTTTTGATGTGTATATATATATATATATATATATATATATATATATATATATATGATAGGCTGGATAAGCAATCCCAAGTAGATAGCAACAGACTGATGGTTCTGGGGAGCATGGTAGATGAGGAAGGCTGCTGAGGCAGGGAGTGATGAACAATGACAGGGATCTAAAATTGATGGTGAGGAGGGTGTATTTGATTAATGTGGATGTATTTAATAAATTGAAATGTATCTGAGAGGATTACTGAGAGATGAACAATGGGTAGACATGATAGTGGGACAGGAAGAAGGAAAAAAGAAAAAGAAAGAAAAATTTTATATAGGTATAAATATAGATATGTATATATGTAAATATATAAAGATAGGTATATTTATTGATGGATACACACATATGTGTAAATACATTAAGGAAGCAGATGGACTTCAATCCTCTCCTTAAATCTTACCTCAGTACAAAACCAGTTTGGTCCAATAATGTGGCATTATATGATACTCAACTTCCCGACATGATCACTGAAGACAAAAATGGATGTATAAGCAATTGTGGTGAAGAAAGCTAATGGTGCTTGGCTATTAAAAGATATACTATCTAGGGTATTAAATGCTTGAATTTAGACAAGTGGCTATCTAGCAGGAAAACAACAAAGCCCACATGGAAACTCTACTGAAAAAGTACTTACTTTGGGTACTCTGTTGGTATTTGAAATGCTAGTGACATAACTTCTGTGATCACAGCCCCCACAAGGAATAACAAATTGGCAGACTAGTGGTGGAAATGAGAGTACAGTATCTGAATGTCTATAGGCTAGGGCTTGATAGAGCCTTCTATAGAGGGTCCCGAAGTAGAATAGAAGACAATGAGCACCAAGCCACTGCCAGTTCATCACCACTGTGTTAGTCTGGGTAGACCAGAGAAACAAATCCACAGAAGCTCACATGTGTCTAAGAGAGAGTTTTACATAAATGGTAAGTGTACATTAATAAAGGATCCCAACCCAGTCCAGTCTAAGCCCATAAGTCTAACATTAACTCATATGTCTGACACCAATCTACAAAGTCCTCCTTAAATCCACAAACCACACACCATGACACTGAATGCAGGAAGATTGTAGGCCAGTGGTTAGAAAGTCTCTGAATCCAGTGATAGTGTAAGCGTCTCTGCGCTGCCAGGGGTCTCCACAGGGCTTCTTCAGCACCAGGACTGCATCAGGGTAGGTTTATGTGGTTTCTCCTCAGGGATATCTCAAAAGAAGTGGGCCTTGCCAGCTGAGGCAGAGAACTAGCCCAGGTGGCCGCACCCTGGTCTGATTATGAGAGAACAAAAGACCAGAGAACCAAAAGGGAGAGGTTCACTGAGCAGCCATTGATTGTTCTACTCTTCAATTAATCCCATCTGTGCTTATTGGTCAGCTTGGCACACTGTACCTTAATGATCTCAGCCACCCTTTAGGAAGGAGTGGAAGTGCTCTGGTAGGGTTCCTGAGACTGTCTGTATCCTTACAGCAGTAGACAACCTCATCTTTTTCTTCAGATTGACTGGTGAGTTTGAACAGCTCATCTCGCATTCATTAACCCAATGGCTAGCCCACTGCACCACCAAGACCCTTGGACTCTGTGTAGAATATGAGATGTCTATACCAGTAGAAAGAAAACGTTTTGAAAATGATGATGGCAATGTATGTACAAATGTGCTTGACACAATGGATGTATGGATGGATTGTGATAAGAGTTGTTAGAGCCCTAAATAAAATGGTTAAACAAAAGAAAAGAAAAAGAAAATGAGATGCCTGACTGTAATTTTAACTGCTTCACAGATTTTCATAGCATAGTTACAGATTGCAATGCGTTTCCAGTAAAAAATTTTAAAATCAAAAATAATTACATGATGACTTAATCACTGATCTTAATGAAAATTTCATTTGAAATATGCAATTTCTATTTCAGTTAGGGTAAAAAAATGAACCACTCTTCCCACTCTTTTCATATGATTTGTGAATAATAAACTTCTGAGTACCAATAATTTGACAGCAATGTGCTGAACAAAATAAGCATTTTGATCCCTAATCAGAAAAATGAATACCTGTGAGAAAGGGAATGAAAATGAAATGGAAATTGTAGACACATTTCCAGAGACTATAACTGTTCAGGAAGGGGAAAAAAAGCAGAGATAATTGCTACAAGTTAATGTTTGTCTGTTAGGTCTAAAATTGTTTTAGAAGTTTCGTCGTTAGTTTTCTATTTGCATGGGTGCTCTTTGTGAAGCAAATAATGGGGAAAAGAGGGGAAAAAGTTGAAGACATTTCTGCCCAGGCAGACAGGAGGAGTTTTTTATTTTGTTGTCATTTTAAAAAACAGTCTAGAGGAGTTCTTATGATAGGTGATATCAGAAAAGAAAAACAAACTGTGCGGTCTGTAATTAAAATAAAATGTGACACTTACTTAAAACTTTGGAGGAAAATTAAAGACATACCAAACTTCTCTAAATTATTTGTGTTTTTTTCCTAAAGTGTGCTTACTTTCTGCTTCTGTTTTCATCAGCTCTCATTTTGCCATGTTGGCCGATTTTTATTTGCTCGTCTACCAAGTAATAAATGAATTATTACTATATGCAAGAGAATTAGATGATGATGAACTACCCGATGGTTATTGCTGGTGTGCTTCAATAGCTTTTCAAAAGGGGACAAAAATCTCAATGTAAAAAATTGTAAATATTTGATGCTCAGTTGTCCATTGTTTCAGGAATCCCCAGTGATGTCCAGGTGCCAACACGTGAGGACTTCTGAGGGCTTTTTAGCAATGGCTGGTGGTAGCAACCACAAACACACATTCCCTTCAGGGAACCACAGTTCTGCTTCAAAACCATGCAAGAATGAGAGTCTCCACGGTGGGGCCTGGGGAGACCCCAAGTAGAGCTGTCTTCTGGGTAGTGTCTCCATTCCATTACTGGTAATTCAGCAGAATTGTCATTCTCTAGCGGAGATATTTTCCTCTTAGACACGCAAGATCTTCTTGAGCTTTTATAGAGCTGGAGCAAACATTTTCAATGCGAGAACACCAGAACCAAGCAAGCATACCACCCAGAGCCAATAGCTATGGAGTTTATTCTGATTCCTGGCAGCCCATGGGTTTCAGAGTAGGGACTTTGCTGTTTAATGCTTTTTTGTAAAAAAAAAATCAAACATCAAGTCAAATTATACAATTCTTACCACAATCAGTTTCCAAAGATTCTCTTTCAATGTGGATTTCTTGACATCTTCTCCCTTTTGGCGCCCCACCCCTGCCATGCCTCCCTCCCCACCCCCCCCAAACCCCTGATTCTACTTGCTGTCTATGTAGGTTCCTCAATCCTGGATTTCATATACCAAAAACTGGAAAATCATATACAAGAGGATGACATCCATTAGCATAACACCTCTGAGATACACTGTAATACGAACAAACAAAATCCAAACTAGACAATAGTCACCAAAAATACAGCAAAGGGAGGCTCTACTGACAAAGTTTTAACTGTTCAACTTTATTCTTTAATGGTTTCACATACATAAAATTCTGTGACTTGCAAATATTAAAAAAGAGTTGTGGTACTAACATCACACTCCATTTACAAATGCTCAGTTGGGTTTTCAGTGGTGGAATTTTCAGATGAAGATTACCAGGCTCTTCTTCAAAGGGACTTGTAGGTGGATTCGAATACCCAGATTTTCTGTTCCCAGCCAAGCAAACAAACCACTTGCCGCAGCCAGGGGTTCTGCAGCCCTCAGTGACCTGTCATTTTTCCTGTTGGTCACTTATCCAGTCATTTTCCCTGCCTAGCCTCTTGTTTCCGGTAGGACTCCTCTCCACTTAGTGTGCTGTCAGCTGTTTACAGAGTTTTCCCTACAAATTAGGGGTGCCAGTACCCACTGGAATGCAGACCTGCATTGTGTCCTTTGTGTGACCTTGCATTTGTCACTCCTGCTAGAAGTCCGACTGGGAAATGCCCTCAAATTCTGCATCCAATTTCATTAAATACCCTGTTTCTCTTTCGCAATTAAAATGTTTGGTGTCGCCTTGGTTATTTTTGAAATTAACAGTAATTGAAAAGGAATCTTTCTTTGTCTCTAAAGGTCCAGGTGTTTGGAGAGGGCTGAACAGGTGGTAAGTGTTCCCTCTGTTTACACTTGAGGGTGGGAGGGGTGTTGATAAAGATCTATTTCGTAAGGGTACACCAGGTCACCTCTTCCCCACCCCCCTCTCTTTTTAAAGCATTTTATTGGGAGTTAATACAGATATCCTATCATTTCATCATTCGATCGCATCAAGCAGTATTGCACAATTACTACTACAATCAATTTCAGAACAGTCTTTTCCTTTGTGAACTTGACATCAGCTCCCTTTTTACACCCCCTCCCCCACTGTGCCCTCCCTCAGAAATTCTTATTCTACTTGTCCCTACAGGTTCAGCAATCTTGGGTTTCATATGCTGGAAAACAGAAAAACATTGTGGACGTCATGTGCTTATGTTAATTTCATGATTGAGACATAGGGGTGGAGTCTAGCCTGTTAATCTGGAGATAGCCATTGAAGAGCCAATGAGGCCTGCGTGTGGGCATGGCTTTCTCCTGAGATTTCTGGGATATCTCTCCATATTTCCCTCGTGGAGATGAGAAGCTATCTCCCCAGTTGTTGGGAGTTAGTCTCAGAGACGATGAATCATGGACAAGACAAGATGGCAGTGTCTGAAGAGCTTGAGGAGAAACCACACGGCTTTGGCCTGATGGAGCCAGACCTCTGAAGCTGGCGAGACCACATGGAGACCCTTGCCAGCGATACATTGCTTCTTCCACCACTGGATGCTATAGATGGATCCTGAGCCCTGGACACCCCTGCCAACGCCTGGATTCTGCACCACTGACCTGTGACTTTGTGAGTTGGAAGGAGACATTATAGACTGGTATTGGGCATATGAACTAATATCAGACTTATGACTTTGAACTGGACTGGGTTGGGATTCTTTCTCAGTGTTCCATTCCTTTTGTATGTAAACCCTTTCCTTATATCCATATGCGCATCTATGAATTTGTTCCTCCAGTCTACCTGGACTAACACAAACATATAACCAAAATTCGAGTGAACCCTGATGACATAACACATCTGAGATAAACCCCAATAGGAAAAAACAAATATAGAAAATACTGTAGACCAGAGTAGTAGGCCACCTCTTTAGCAACAGAGAAACTGAAAAGCAGACAAATTCCTGATAAGAAATAGATCTGGGGACACTAAAATTCATCTTTTCATATGCAGATCATGTCAGGGCACACTTGGTAAGGTCCCATCTCACCTCCTTTCCTGAATATTATCTATTGTCCCACGTCTTTCAACCCCTTTCAACCCAGTGGAGAGAAAGTGTTCGGGAGTTTATCTAATGAAAATGGTCTTAGAGACCCATTTACCCAGATGGGGAGAAGGACACTAAAATGTGCCTACACAGAAAATGTGTCCAACCCAACTCAAACCCGGCACGCTGTCAGATGGGGAGGCACTCTGTTCGGGGGTTCAGAAAATTTTGATCTTGAAAAGTCTCCCATTGTTTACTTAATTATTTAAGAACCTAGCTAGCTAGTGAATAAGAAGCCCTGGAAGGGGGAACCAATGACAAGAATCTATATATAACCTCCTCCCTGGGGTACAGACAACAGGAAAGTGTGTGAAGAGACACATTGCACAGTAGAGGATATGGCAAAATAATGATAATTTGTAAACTATTAAGGGTTCGGGGGAAGAGGGTGTGGGGAGGGAGAGGAAATACAGGGATCTGATACTGGGGGTCTAAGAAGAAGGAGGATGTTTCCAGAATGATGATGGCAACAAATGTGCAAATGTGGTCTGCAAATAATTGATGTATGTATTGATTGTGACAAGAGTTGTATGAGCCCTCAATAAATGATTTTTTTAAAAAAAGAGAAGCCCTGGTCATACAGTAGATTACGCATGGAGCTGCTAACTACATGTGGATGGTCCACGCCCACCAGTGACTCTGAAGGGAGAAAGATGAGGCTATCGGCTCCTGAAACGATTTGCCGTCTGGGAAACCCGGCAGAGCAGATTGACTAGCTCCCATGAACAACCTTCCCGTCCACTCCACCCCCCTCATGTCAGCCCTGTAGAATAGAGTAGGACTGCCCTGTCGGGTTCTGAAGACGGCAGTTTGTCATGGTAAGAGTCTACCTTTTTCCTGCAAAAACTCCTGGCTTTGTGCCACCGACCTCTCAGCCCCAAGCTCAAGACCCTCTGTTCTGGACGGTTGCTCATGCCCAACACCATGGAGTCACTTCAAACTCCCCGTGACTGTCAGGCTGAGCCAGCTGCTCTTTCGGGACCTGCAACTGCAAACCTTTATGGAAGCAGCCAGGCTTATCTTCCTCTGATAGGTGGATCGAGGGTTTGATCCGACCAACTTGCCATTAGCAGCTCAACACTTAACCCACCGCGCCACGCTCCTCTGTGGTCACGAGGGGTCGGAACTGACTGAGGGGCTGTAGTAGTGATTGAAGGGTTGTGTTAGCACTAGAAAACTAGATCGATTTCCATTATTTTAGATTTGGTTCATTCTCCGGAGGACGACCTATTTGCATCATGGGTTTGTCAAGGTTAAATAGCTGTAATAAGTTTAGAACACAGGTCATTTTATTTAGTCTATCTCAATGCTCTTAGGACACACCTCTTAGAAACAACACTTTCCGAATGAAGAAACTAAGGAAGACAATAAGGAGTCCTGGTACCTTGCAAAGTCAACAGTTTGAAACCACGAGCCACTCCTTGGGAGAAAGAGAAGATGAGACTTTCTCCTTCCATGCAAAGTTTCGGGTTCTGAAACCTACCAGGGGCATTCCACTCTAACTGAAAGGGTCGTGGGAGGCAGAACGGACGCGATGGTGGTGAGTTTGCCTTTTTGTGGGTGAAAGGCCTATCGAGGGATCTTTCATTACTTTGCAGACTCTACTCTCAGTGATTAAAGTAGGAAGATATTGACACTTAATGAAATATCTAAAATGTTTATTTCTATCTGACTCAATTCGGAAAAAACAGAAAAAGTGATCAACAACACTAGTTTTCCCCTGCCCATTCCAGAGCTTCAGAGCTAGACTCGGCTTTAAGGATGGCTCATTATTCTTCACACAGCTAGGTTTGGTCTCACAGTCACACCATTTTAATGACTGTTAGTAAACAGAACTCACCTGCTAAAATGGATCACATCGGTAACAGTCCACCAAGAGCAAGTCTCTTGGTGTTTTGGTTCTCAGGCCGGTTGGTTTGTTGGGTTGTCTGAGGCGCCGATTCAGACTGCCTTGGAGAGACTGCATCAGCTCTAGTCTAGTTTCTGAGATATGGTGTTCCACTATGTTTTCGGTTATTAAGCTATAATAATTTGTCAAGAAGAATCCAGACCTGAAAATTATAGGAAAAGACAAACACATAAGAAGTATTTGAAAAAGAATTAGATACTAAGGGGCTTTTAAGGAAAGCTGTATATGGATCCATGGTAGCTAGTGGGATACACATTGACCTGACAATGATCAGGTCAGTGGTTTAAACCCATCAGTCACTCTAGAGTCTTTAACGTATTTTAAAAGTTTAGAAACCCACAACAAACTCCACATGAAAGAAACATACAAGCCTGTGTGATCATGAGGTATTGATGGGATTAGGTATCAAGCATCTGGGTCTTTACCCAGAACAAAAAAATCCTATCAATGTAAATGAAGGGGAGTGAAGAGTGGAGACCCAAAACTCTTCTGTAGGCAATTGGACATCCCCTTGAAGAAGGGTCACAAGGAAGAGAGGAGCTAGTCAGGGTGCAGCATAGTACTGACGAAACATATAATTTCCCTCTAGTTCTTTAATGCTTCCTCCCCAACTCCACTATCATGATCCTAATTCTATCTTTCAAATCCAGCTAGACCAGAGGATGTCCACTGGTACAGATAAGAGCTGGAAACACAGGGAATACAGGATAGATAAATCCCTCAGGACTAATAATGAGAGTAGTGATACTAGAAGTGAAAGGGGAAGGTGGGGGGAGAAAGCGGGAACCAATCACAATGATCTCCATATAGCCCACTCCCAGGGGATAGACAGCAGAAAAATGGATGAAGATAGACATTGGTCAATGTAAACCATGAAAAAAAACACTAGTAATATAAATAGTTCAGGAGGGAAGGGGGGGGGGTTGTAGGAGAAAAAAAACCAAGGAGCTGCTGCCAAGGGTCCAAGTAGAAAGAAAATAATATGGCAACAAATGTGCTTGACACAACGAATGGAGCCCCCAATAAAATGATGAGAAACCCACAGGGGCAGTTCTTCTCTGACCTATTAGGTCCATATAAGTTAGAATAGAATAGATGGCAAGGTTTTTTCTCATTTATGTGGAATGCTGTACAATATTTGCAGAAATGATGAATCAGGTATTGCAAAGCCAGAACACAGCTCAAGAAGACTGGAAAATGAAAAAGAAAATTGAAAATGAATATATCTAGAAAGTGTGGCAGCAATTTAAAAAATCATTTTGGGGCTGAGCCCTGGTGGCATAGTGGTTGTGCGTGGGACTGTGGCCCACTGGGATGGAGGTTCAAATCCAGCAGCATCTCTCATGGAGCAAGGCTGGGCCTCCTACTCCCACCACCAGAGGGCAGTGATGGCCCCCCCCAAAAAACAAAAAAAATCATTTTATTGGGGGATCATACACCTCTTATAACAATCAATACATACATCTATTGTATGCAAAGCACATTTGTACATTTATTGCCATCATGATTCTCAAAACGCCCTCCTTCTACTTAATCCCTTGATATTAGCTCCTCATATGTCACCTCCCTCCTCACTTCCTCCTCCCTAATGAACCCCTGATAATTTACAAGTTATCCTTATTTTGTCATATTGTACACTGCCCGATGTCTCCCCTACTTTTGAACAATTTAACAACATCCTGCAGTGCTTAAGATTAAAATAAATATATTACAATACTATTTTTGCATTCTATGAGAATTTTTGTTGCTCCATATAGACCAAATTTTTAATCAAGAACCCTCCTTCCAGCTATCCCACCCCCGTCAATGGTGTCCCACTTAAAATCTGGTCACTTTACCCTTCACCCACTTCTCTGTTGTCCGTACCCTAGGGAGGAGGTTATATGTAGATCCCTGCAATTGGTTCCCCTTTTCTACTCCATCTTCTCTCCACCCTCCTGGTATCACCACTTTCATCATGGGTCCTGAAGGGATCATCTCTCCTGAATTTCTCATGTTTTTGGCTCCAGTGTACATCTCCTGGTCTAGCTGGATTAGTTTTTTTTGTTTCTTTTGGGGGGAGCATCACTGCCCTCTGGTGGTTGTGGGAGCTACCCAGCGCTACTCCTGAGGGCTGCTGCTGGATTTGAACCACCAAGTCTGGCGGCAGCAGTCCCATACTCAACCACTTACGCCACCGGGGCTCAGGCCTGGATTTGTAAAATAGAATTGAGATCATGATAGTGGGGCATGGGAGAGGAGGGAGAAAACATTGAAGAACTAGAGGAAAGTTGCATGTTTCATTGTTGCTACACCATACCTGACTGTCTCGGTTCTAGCGACCCTTCTGTAAGGGGAAGTCGCTTCACTTACACATGGGATTGGGTCCCAATCTGTAATCCCCCTTATTTATAATTGTGATAGTAAATTTAAGAGTGAAAAAAATGTAAAACTTAAAAAAAAATCATCCAATCAGTTCTAAGGCTCCACCCCCTCCATTCATTACTTTTTTCTCAAATCCCCTCCCCCTCCCTACCCACTTCCACATCCCTGACAAACGATTTCATCATTTATTGTCTCTATGCATCCACTCCTTCAGAGCTTCCCAAATTGAGAAACCCAATAGAAACAATATAAAACAAAATAAAATAATAAAATGACATGAACAAAATAATACTATAAAGATAAAAATAGAAATAAATAATAAGAAAGAAAAGACCACCGTCAATATTTTTAAAAGCCGGAAAAGAAATTTCTGTCATGGAACAAGTCATAAATACTTCACTTAGAGCAAATTCAGGTTGGGTTAAGAGGGAGGTCCACTGCCCAAGTATGTATCATATTAGACCAGGGTTCGATCCACCACAATCAAGTCTACAATCGTCTCTGTCTGAAAGTGAAGCTGTTTGAGTCTCTTGCCGGTGGCCAGAGGGTATCTGCCAAAGGCTTAATCTGTCTAGATAGTCTGCAAATGGCTTTTTCATATTTGTTTCATTAAGAAATCATTTTATTGGGGACTCTTACAGCTCTAATAACACTCCATACACCAAATGTATCAAGCATATTTGTACACATGTTGGCATCGTCATTTCCAAGACATTTTCTACTTGAGCTCTTGGTATCAGCTCCTCTTTTTCCCCCTCCCTCCCCCGCAGCGACTCTCTGTTCAACAGAACAAAACCCTGCCTGGCCCTGTACCATCCCCACAGTTGTTCTTATGTGTGAGCCTGTTATTGCAGCCCGAGTGTCCATCCACAGAGCTGAGGGCCTTCCACTTTTTGGTTCCCTTTCTAGTGAAGTGTCTGGACTTCCCACCTTCTCAGGGTTTTCTGTGGTTCATTGTGATCCACACAGTTGTAGACCTTGTGAGAGTTGACAAAACACAAGTAAACTTGTGTTCTGCTTTGAGTCAAGATCCAACTGACATCAGCTGTGTCATCCATATCCTGTTCTGAATCCAGCTTGATTTCCTGGGAGTTCCCTGTCAATGGACTGGAATACCTTCCACAAAATTTTACTTTCGTGCAATGGAATATCAATACTATTGTTCTATAATTTGTTGGATCACTTTTCTTTGGAATGGCTACAAATTTGGATCTTTTCCAGTCAGTTGACCAAGCAGTTCTCTCCAAATTTCCTAGGAGACACAAGTGAATGCCTGGAGTTCTTCATCAGTTTGTTGAAACATTTTAGTTGGTATTCAATGGATTTCTGGAGCCTTGTTTTTGGCGAATGCCTTCAGCGCAGCTTGAACTTCTTCCTTTATCACCATTGATTCTTGCTCATATGCTACCTCCTGAACTGGAGGTATGCCAACTAGTTCTTTTTTGGTGATTTTAGGATGTTACAAAATCATTCATATTTGAAAGACATATTCAAAGTCTAGGGTAAACCTTTGAATTGTCAACTGACAGAATAAGAAAAGTTTGTTGACACAGTTTCAAATTCCACATTGTGATCAACTCCCACTTTTTAAGTGTGGGTATAGTATTGGAGAATATCCACAATTTCTGAAAAACTTTATGAAAGGCTCCTCCTTTTTACAACTACAAGACTGTATAAGGATGAATTTTCTTCATATACTTTAACTAAAATAACACAGCACAACAGATTGAATGCAGAAACAGCTATGTGCATCCATCTGTCTCCTGTTCATCTAGTCATTAAAGAGATCTGCTATCTAAAATAATGTCGTTTTTCACTAAACTCTCTGGTATGTTTTGGAAATAGCTGTTTCTCAGAAAACTTCTTTTTCTCATTAATATTAATATTAATATCTTTACTTATGTGTATGACATGCCAAGTAATGTTATTTCTTCAAAGATGTTCATATCCTAATCCTCAGGACATACAAATATACTACTGCAATTGCAAAAGGAACTTTCCAGATTTGGTTAAGGATAAAAGGTTAATCTGGAGTATTCTGTGTGTTCAATGTACTTACAAGGACCTCACATGAATGTCAGAAGCAGAAAAAGGAGATGTGACAGAGAAATCAGAAGTTGGGATGGTGAACTTTGAAGATGGAGGAAGAGGCTATGAACTTCTATAAAATTCGGCTAATGCCATCAAGTCAATTCCAATTCATAGTGTCCCTATACTAGTTTTTAGAGGTTGTACATATTTTCAGGAGCAGACGGCCTCATATCTTTCTCCCAAGAAACAGCGCTAGTGGGGTTGAACCACAGACCTTGAGTCTAGCAGTCCAACATTACCAGCAGTACCCTCCCCACTCCCCACTACTTCATGAACCCTTGATAAATTATTATTATTTTGTCATATCTTACACTGTCTGATGTCTCCCTTCACTCACTTTTCTGCTGCCTTCTCCCAGGGATGAGGTTACATGTAAATCCTTGTAATCGGTTTCCCCTTTCTACCCCACCCTCCCTCCACCCTCCTGGTATTGCCACTCTCACCACTGGTCCTGAAGGGATCATCTGTCCCAGACTCCCTGTGTTTCCAGTTCCTATCTGTACCAGTGTACATCTCCTGGTTTACCTGTATATGTAAGGCAGGATTGGGACCATGAAATGGAGGGGAGGAAGCATTTAGGAACTAGAGAAAAGTTATATGTTTCATCATTGATACACTACACCCTGACTGGCTCATCACCTCACAAGCCTTCTGTAAGGGGTTGCCCAAAATAACTTTTTTCCAAATATTTAGTAAAGGGTCTAAATTAGGTTCTTAAATGTGTTCTCTCATTTCCATAAAAATTCCAAGACATGATGTAGATAGAGAATATACATAATGATTGTTAGTATTACAATAGAAGCACATTAACAAATATTTTGGCCATATTCTTAATTGTGTTATTTACCTAAGAGAAGACTCCCAGTACAGAAGTTGGAAATGAACAATCTGAATCCCAGACACACTGCGTCAACCAACTAAAAATAAGCCATAGCACTTACATTCTTAAAAAGACCACCAAGTCTGTATAGAGAGAAGGTTGCAGTGAGAATAGACAAGCTGTCACATCACAGGACATATCCTTTGTGAGGAAAAGTTCCAAAGTTCAGAGCGATGTTAGAACAAACTTGCGTCCATTCACATGGCACATGACATTATGATTATTTTCTTCTGACAGAAATACATTATATAAATAGTACATCAAAAGAAGCGTGTAACTTTGATCTCATTGCTAATTAATTGCACCCGGGGAAGTTTCTGATCACATAAATGAAGGATAGTAAGTGTTGCTTATGTAAATAATTAATGAGCATCTATGATTTACAGGGCTTTTTATCTGTCCTTCCAAGGGGGGGAGGGGCGGAGTTATCTACAGTTCAGCCAGCTGGCATTCAGTTTGCCCTTGAACTCTGCTTTTCAGCTTTTTTCTTCATAATTCGGAGAGATTTCCTCCAATGCAAAGTCATTTCAACCATCTAACACAGAAGAGTACATTCTGATGCCCTAAGCACAAGGACGAGTTTCTGTTTAAAGATAATTGTGCCAAAGAATTTTAGTTTGCACTCACATCTATACTTCTCTTCTTTGATAGAAATAGAATTGTAACTGGGATGTGACTGTCTAGCGATGGACTGCCTTTGCCAGTCAGTCCCTCAGCAATGAGATGAGTTCATAAGACACATCAAAATAGCCTGAAGGAAAGTGATGTGTCTACTTTTGTCTAACATTCTTAAGAGTAAAAATGTGTCCCTGGAAAACTGGCAATATGTCGAACAAGGGGGAAAGCCAGGTGTTACAGATACCAAGTTGTTGTCTTTCAGGGTTTCTAAAGATGGTGTGCAAAGAACGACCTCCCACAAACGATGCTCACATCAGATGGTAATGTGAAGCAACATGAACTTTTTTGTTTCTTATGCTGTTCAATATTTGAGGTGTCTTTGGTACACTAAATAGCCCTGGTGAAGCAGTTACAGCTAACCAAATGGGTGGCTGTTAACCAACACTAAGCAGCTCTTCCTTGGTCGCTAACTGGATGGTTGGTGGTGTGAACTTGTGTCAATCTGCTCCTGTAAGTAGTTATAACCTGGGAAACCCTAGGGGGGCATTTCCACTCTTCTATACAGTTACTGAATCAGAATTGCCTCTGGGAAGATTTTTTTGTTCGCTACAAACAGTTAATGTATGTATCCAGTTGCTGGCTGAAAGATCCTACTTCCAACCTATGCTATGCCATCGATTCAGACTCACAGCTGCCATATATAGGGTTTCTGCAACTGTAAATTTTAATGGAAGCACACAACCTCACCTTCCTTCTTAAAAGTGGCTGGTGGGCATGAACCCAAGTGGGGGTGGAGCGGCTTTACTTCACATACTTTAAACATGGTATCAGGAAAGACCTGTTCTAGGGGAAGGATGTCGTGCTGGGTGAAGGGCAGGGTCATCAAAAAGGAGGACCCTTGATGCGATGGGCTGACGTAGTGGCTGCAGTCATGGGCTCGAACACAGCAGCGATCCTGAGCAGAGCACAGAACCAGACCGTGGTATGTTCTGTTGTCCACATGGTCACTACAGGTTGGAAACAATTTGTGTTAGTCTGGATAGACTAGAGAAACAAATTCATGAACACGTATCTGTGTATATGATTGATTGTAGATCACTTGCTATTCCCTTGTGCCTGTGTTTGTTAACTCCCACTTACATTCCCCCAACCGCCATTGGTCCCATTGTTTTCTCCTTCAGATGGTTTATCCCACCTATCGTATCTAGAGAGAAATGCACAGAAACAAGACAAAACAACTAAAGAAAACAAACCAAATTAAAACACCAAGGACAAAAAAAAAAAGCCTATAAATAGTTCCAGGTCGATTTGTTGATCTTTCGGAATGTTTTCCAATTGTGTCAGATGGGGTGCCACGCATGCTCTGACCCCAAAGTCTATTTTTGGGGTTCCCCAGGGACTTCATTGCTTTGTTCCCCTAGCTTCTCTGTTGCACATCCTTAGTTTTTTGCTACACTGTGATGGGGTCAGAATGGGCACAGTTCCTGTACTGTGCCTCCAGTGTTGTCCCTGTAGTGCTATGAGTCAGTGAGGGACATTGCGTCTCATAGTGGGGTTGCTCTATGGTCTTCTCTGTGTATTGGCTGCTCTGAGCAGGAATATGGTCCTCAGAACTTGGTGGGCCAAGAGTGTGTTCTACCCTGTCTCCTTGTTCAGGGAGTACTTAACCTTTTATACCCAGCTTCATATAATTTGTCATTCAATATCATTCATTTACAAGTTTCTTTTTAAATGATAAGTATACAATTATGCCATGGTGAATGTTAATTTTTCTAAAGAACCGTACAGCTCTGATTATTGTTATCCTTTTGTTCTTCTTTGACTGTTTCTTCAGAAATCACTTCATTTCATCCCATTAGGATTACCCCTAGGATAGAGTCTCTCTTTCTTTTCTATCATGTCCGATTGCACCAGTGAATTTGTTTAAGGTGTTGAACCCTGCACTATTTATGTCCTTATTTCAGAGACTTTTTAGAACTCTAGTTTTATATTCTCCCTGATTATTTCTCTCTCTCCCTCACACACACACATGCACGCACACATTCAAGCTCAATATTCCCTAAATGGAAATCACTTCCTTCTGTTGGCTTCCGATTTCCACATTCCTGTTCATGGCAACTCCTGGCCACCTTACAGAACAAGGTAGAATGGCTCTGGTGGGTTTCCGGGGCTCTAAATCTTGATGGAAGTAGAAAGCCCTGTCTTTTCCCCAGATTGCAGCTGGTGATTTTGAATTGCTGACCTTGCAGATTGCAGCATAACTTGTCACCACTCTGCCACCAAGGTTACTATGATTCCAAATCGACTCTATGACAATGAGGGTTTTGTTTGTCTGTTTTTGGTTCATGGTAAGATTGTTTCCTCCACACTCACACTTGAAACATCAGAATACATTTTCTTTCATTCCTAACATTTAGTTATTTGTTCTGTCTTCAGTCTTTTCACGATTTTGATTCTGTTTGAAATAATTATCCTATCCTTATTGTGTGCCCCATCAACATTTTAATGCAGATTTATATTTTCCCCAGACTTTTGCAATATTCTTCTCATGTCTAAGTCATTCTCCCTTCAATCTCATTCATAGAACACTGTTGAGGTATTTTCCTATTACACAAATTTCAGCATATCATATCAATAATCAATCAGAAAGTCTCCAGATGCTCTGCACTGTGTGCTAAATAAAGTGATACAAGGTTGGCTGATATCCATAGTCCTATGCATTCTGGTGTCAAGATTCCTTCCTTCTAACTCTTTTTCAAGCACAGTGTAACTTGTGATCTCATGATCTTTCCCCAATTGGCCCTGCCTTTCCCACTGTTATGCTTTTCCTCCTACAACTCTACTTCTTTTTTTTTTTTTTTGTGGGCATCACTGACTTTGATGGTCATGAACGCTACCCGGTGCTGCTCCTGAGAGTCGCCGCTGAAATTGAACCGCCAAGTCCTCAGGCCGCAGTCCCGCACACAATCACTTACGCCACCAGGGCTCAGTCCAACTCTATTTCTTATAGTGTTACCATCTTATTTCCACTCGGTGGCTCTTGTAGCTTTAATGCCACTGTTTTCATCAGATTAAAATGTCTAAATATTGAAAATTCTTATTTACCATTTACTGATTCCTGAGTGATTAGTATTTGGTACAATGAAAACAGCATATCTGAAGCTTAACATTGGCTCTCATTGTCCACTATTCGGTGAACAGATTACTTCACCTACTCAATATCCAAGTGTAAAGCGTTCTCAAGAGGGACCAGTCCTTGAAGGAGGACATCATGCTTGATTAAGTTGAGGGTCAACGCAACAGAGGAAGACCCTTAATGAGATAGAATGACATAGTGGCTAGAATAATGGATTCAAACATAGACAAGCTTCTGAGGATGGTACAGAACTGGGCAGTGTTCTGTTCTGATTTACATAGCATCACTATTAGCCAGAATTGACTCAATGGGATATAACAAGCATAACAAATGGAAAACAGAAAAATTATTATCTACCTCTGGGGTCTTTTTTCACAGAATCACATTAAAGCATATACTAGAGTTTGATAAAGTGTTAAACACTTTACAAACATTTGTTATTATTTTAATATTGGTACCATATTTCCATAAGTATATTTTTAACTCCTTAGGAACAAAGTGCTATATATGTATATGTATATGTATATTTATATATTTCTTGCTTCTGGAATGGATACTGGAGAGAACTTGTACATAATACTTTATAAGTATGTTGAACAAAAACACCCAAAATATTTAGAATGAGACTAATAACTCAAAATGGCAAAACTTTCCTATAAAATACCAGACACCTATTATGGAAATCATAAAGTTATAAGGAAGTTCACTTTTTAATCTTATTATTTCAAGTCATTTAGATCAAGATTCAAAAAGAGTGTAGAATATTATACACAAGATAAAAGAAGTGTATATTAATGCTTAATATCACTCAGGTATTAAAGTAACTAAAATATTTGGCACATAGAGTGAAGTTATTTTCCTCATTGTTAAAAAATCACTAAGATTAAAAGCAGGTGGAGATGTCACAACAGAGCATGTCAATTCTTTTGGACTATTAGGTGGATGTTTTTCATTATTTTTAGGCACATTTGTGCAAGTGAAATCACCAGCCAAGCATTTATTGGTATCGCACCATGATTTTTATAAACCAAAACAAGAAAACCTCTACTCAGACAATAAATTTCTCTAGAGGCTGATTAAAATAAGAGAGGTTTTAAAAGGGATTAGAAGGCAATCTTCAGTAGGAGGCAAATTGACATATAAAAATATAGTCATTAGCATTCTCAGGGGCTGAATGAGAGTTAGACAAAATAGAAGAAACAAGGCATTCTGATCTCTGCTGAGAGAATACAAAATTAAATGTCAGAACCATCTTATCAAAGAATGAGTGTATTATCTAAAATTGTTTTACTAATAGGTTTAGTAACTTGTGGATTCATATCTGAAAAAATGAATGTGGTCCAGATAAACATACGCTATTACAAGAAGCTTAGAATTTTATTTAGCTACTTCTTTTCCTTTTAACAAAAATAAACTGTGTTTAAACTTGAAACTCAGGCTAGATGAATGCAAATTGATTTGTAGTAAGTCTCTTCAATGACAGTGGGAATAAGCTTCTCCCCAGTATTTCTTCTCTGACGGACACAAGACAGTTGAAGGCAGTGTTCATCTGCTCAGTTGCACGGACTCATCGAGTTTTTGGATAATACCTGCCCACGTGCAGGCCTTTGAGTCCCTAGGGTGGTGCCCAAGGCTAATGAGCTCAGCTGCTAACCCAAAGGTTGCAGGTTTAAATAAACTAGAAATGCCTCAGGAAGAAAGGGATGCACATATGAACTTGAACATGGGATATATTGTTCCATCTACAGTGCTGCTATTTCTCAACTTATCCATCAGATTTCCCAAACCAAACCCATTGCTGTCAGTCAATTTTAAATCAACAACTTCATAGGACAGAGTAGAACTGGCCGCATAGCATTTCCATCTTTCTAAAAGCAGACTGCCTCATCTCTTGCACATGGAACAGTTCATGGGTTTGAACCTTTTGATTAGCAGCCTAGCACTTAACCACTGTGCCACCAGCACTACAAAACCAGAGTCTGTAAAAGAGCAGATAATACATTGCTTTCCTTCTTCTCCCAGTGGTTTCAAAAGAGGCACTTTATCAAGAGATTTTTTAAGGTAAAATGTTGACATCAGAGTTGTTAAAAATAAAATAAAAATATTTTAGAAGTAGTCATGTGAAAATAGTTGGAATAGTTTGCTCATTTTTCTTCCAACTGAACTTTTTTGTCAGCTTGACATATTGTGGTGCTTTGCATTTACTATTATATTGAAGGTTTTCCACTGGTATTTTAAATACCAACAGTGTCACTCATAGAAGAACGGTTCAGGGAGCTTCCAGGCTAGGATAGATTAGAAAGAAAAGTTTAGTGATCTACTTGGGAAAATAAAGCTAATAAGGAATTGTTACACAAGGAATTGTTCTCAGTTTGAGCTGACTCAATGGAAACTAATGACAACAGATAACATCTGCACCGAAGGAAGTTTCTATAGGCTCACATTCCCGCAGATGACCAGTGCACCACACACACTCCTCCACCCCCTCCCTGGTGTGCTTCATCTAGCCCTACTCCAATCCACCCCACAATTATTGCCCTAAGAGCAGATTCTGAGTGATAGGATCTTGCTTCATTCCACTCTAGACCACAAGTCCCCAGCTGTGGGATTCTACCTTAATTTTGGGAAAACATGAAGAGAAGCAGTTTCCTTGAGCAAAGCGGAGAACAATTCTCTCAAGATCCAAAGCAAAGTGATAGACCCAAAGTATGCTTCACTCACTTCACCAGAGGAACGTGACTTGAACTTAATTCACACCAGGATTCCACTTCATTTTCTTTTCAGTCTTGTTTTATGATCTTTCTTCTTTCTTTCTTTTAATTTTGCTCGTGTGCTCATTTTTCTTCCAACTGAACTTGCTACGTCCTGAATCTTGGACTCCAGATTGAGGGTCTGTCCCAGGTTTGGGATCCTCATGAGTCTCACATATGCAACAAGTTAATTGAGGGAAAGATGCAAACAATCATGAACAGAGAGTATTTATTTCAGAAATATGGTATTGGGATATTTAAACTCAAAGCAACACTAGACTGGGGGGAAAAGTCCACACACACGTACACTCACGTCCTTGAAATTCTCTGTATAGTTTTAGTATGGGTGTCAGCATTTTGTAACATTTATGTTAAAAACTCAGTGACACGCTGTCCTTTCTGGCTCACAGAAACCTTACAGGCCAGGTTAGAACTGCCTCTGTGGGTTTCTGAGATTGTAACTCTTTATAGGAATAAAAAGCTTCCTTATGTTAGTATATTGTAATAATTGGGGAGAAAATGTGTTGGATCATACTTGATCTTCTGTTTGAAAATTCCCTATTGAATGTACTGATTAGATGAACAAATATCTTGTTTATTTTATCTATAAGAAGTGTTTTTCCATCGCACGCACACTTTCCTGATATGATCACTGACGACAAATGTGTGCATAGGCAAGTGTGGTGAAGAAAGCTGATGGTGCCTGGCTAGCAAAAGATATAGCGTCTGGGGTCTTAAAGGCTTGAGAAAACAAGTGGCCATCCAGCTCAGAAGCAAAAAAGCCCACATGAAAGAAGCACACCAGCTTGTGTGACCATAAGGTGTCCAAGGGATCCGGTGTCAGGCATCAAAGAACTAAAAATTATATCATTATAAATGAGGGGGAGTACAGATTGGGGACCCCAAGCCCACCATTAGGTGAAGCGACATCCTCTTACACAGAGGCGTTGCAGGGAGGAGGTGAGCCAGTCAAAGTACAATGTAGTAGGAATGAAATATGCAGCTTTCTTCTAGTTCTCAAATGCTTCCTCACACCCACTATTATGATCCCAATTCTACCAGATAGATCCAGCTAGACCAGGGGATGTACACTGTAATCAGAAACATAGGGAATTTAGGATAGATGATCCCTCAGGACCAGTGGTGGGAATGGTGATACTGGGAGGGTGGAAGGATGGTGGAATAGAACGGGGGAACCAATTTCAGGGATCTACATATAACCTCCTCTGTGGGATACAGACAACAGGGAAGTGAGTGAAGGGACACATTGGACAGTGTACAATATGAAAAAGTAATAACAATTTGTAAATTATTAAGGGTTCATGGGAGAGGGGGTGGGGGAAGGAAGGGAAATATGGGGAGTTGGTACTGGGGGCCTAAGTGGAGGGAGGATGTTTTGAGAGTGATGATGACAACAAGTGTGTAAATGTGGCCTGCATACAATTGATGTATGTATGGATTGTGATGGGAGTTGTATGAACCCCCAATAAAATGATTTATAAAAAAAAGGGAGGGGAAAGAGGAGCTTATACCAAGGGCTCAAGTGGAAAATATTTGGAAATGAATGTACACATGGCAACATGTGTACAAATATGCTTCGTATAAATGATATATTGAATGTTGTAAGAGCTGTAAGAGCCCTCAATAAAATCACTGAAAAAAATAGAATTGTTTTTCTACTGCCTAATAAGTGTCAGAAAAATGATAGATACTTATAGGCCTGGAGACAACGAGGACACACTTGAGGAAAAGAGGCGATGATCACAAAGCTAAGAGCTCTATTGGAGAAAACTCATAATGTCACTGGCCATAGGAAAGGGAGGAGACAAACATGTAAATAAATCTCTTGTCTTTAACTCATTGCTTGTTGTGGTAACTGTTGATAAAGGACCAGAGAATGATCCACTTTGGCTAAAGGAATCAGGGAATAGCTCATATATCATTGTAATAGTTATGCTGGCTCTTGTCCAGCTTGCACCACTCTTCACCATTTGCATCCTAAATCATATAGCCTAGTGTTTTTAATTGCTGATGAATCTGCTTGGGAAAAAGGATGAAGGGAACTATCTCAGTCCCTCGTCTGCTTCTTGGATTGTGGCTCTGCCTTTTGTGTTCATTGCAAAACAGGTAGTTTATATCTTGGGAGACGAGTGAAAATTAAATTCAGAAATCTTCCATCTACTGCTCTTTGGAACATCTGTAGAACTGAAGAAGAATTTGAGTACGTGGAGATGTTCCTTGAAGGCAAAAATGCATTCATGGATTGTACTCCCTTTAGTGCCTGAGATGTGTATAATGTCTACCTAAGGTTACTAATGCAAGGTGACAACAGGTGGGCTATGTTCTTTTGGTAGAATGACTGTTATTATTGTTAGATGCTATCAAGTCAGTACAACATAGTGAAACACTCTATGGACTAAACTGCTCTCACAGTCATTGCTATGTTTGAACTCATTGCTGCTGTCACTGTGCCAATCCATCTTGCTGAAAGTCTTTAAGGTCTTTTTCTTTTTCATGCACACCTGATCTGGTTTTAAACTTTGTAGTATTCCATTGTTTTGACAGAACAACTGATGCTTGGTTTGAATACAGTTTCTAATGAGTACAATTAAGTGTTCTGAAATTCAGATTCTTAGAGTGTCATCTATAAGCAATTATGATTCCTCCAATCAAATGCCTTGGCAGAGTTAATAAAAACCAGTTAAGCATCTTTATCCTATTTTCTGCTTTCAGTCAAGATCCATCTGACAACAGTGACAATACCATATCCTTTTGGGAATTCTGCTTGAATTTTTGGCAGTTCCTTGACTCTGTAATACTGTAACTGTCTTTTGAATTATGGTACCATAATGCTACTTGTATGTTGTATTCATAATATTTTTCAAATTCCCACCTTTCATTGAATCATTTGTCTTTGGAATGGCACTTCTTCAGATAGGTTGAGCAGGTAGCTATTTCAATTTTTCTTGCCCTAGGCAAGTAAGATTTTCCAGTATTGCATCTATTTGTTGAAACATCTCAAATGATTTTTTTGGTCAAATTCTGGAGTCTTTTTTTTTTTTTTTGCCAATGTCTTCAGTGCAACTTGGCCTTCTTTCCTCTCCTACCATCACTTCTTGATCATGGATTGTCTTCTGAAATGGTTGAGTTGACCAGCTCTTTTTGTTACAATTCTTCCCCCTCTCCTTTTTTTGGCATCACTGCCCTCTGCTGGTGGGAATAGGAGGCCCAGCCTTTGCCCCTGTGGAGCCGCTGCTGGAATTGAACCTCCATCCCAGTGGGCCGCAGTCCTGCCGACAACCACTGCGCCACCAGGGCTCAGCCCTACAAGTCTTATTCCTTCTAACTTCTTTGTACAGTTGTTGCTTCATTATTTTTTTTGCTCATAGACTCTAATATTGCAACTTAAGGCGTGGATTCTTTTCTTTAATTTTAATTTTTTAAGCTTGAGAAATGTGGACCACAGCATGTTCCCTTGTACTATTCTGAGTTCATGTTTTTTCACATTTCATTACAATATTTTACTTTGTCTAACTGAGATTTCCTAGGAAACCTTCTGTGCAGTTCCTTTATTTCACTGAGTCTTCCTTTTCCTTTAGCTACTCGACATTCCTAGAACAAGAAGATTGCAATGTATTCATCATCAATCTTTTACTTAGGGTTTCTGCTTTAAAAGAAAATGGGCATTTCGTAGACTATGACGTTTTTGAATTAGTCTCCACAAAATACTGTGTGCTTTCAGATAAATCTTACACTGGGCTTAAGACATTAAAATGCATATGAAGGCAATTTGTCAATTGCTAAATCTTGAATGACTCAATCAATCAGTATTATCCTCAGCTGTAAAGATCCTTCTTTGAAGTTAATATAAGCTATGCATATTTAGGACCATACGATAGAAATATCACTTTGCAAACAACTTTTAGAAAGACCCTTTCTTCTCATGTCTTTCTTGTGATGGGAATGTGGTGACACATCTGCTAGCCAGGCCCTAAGGCTTTTTACTATCTTCACATATTTTCAGGGCAAAGCACAGGCAAGTATTTTTCAAAACTTTGCATCTCAGTAGCTTTGACATCTACTGTGGTTTGCTGGGTCTGGGTCTTGAGCTGCAATTTTTATAGAAACTGTATAAAGTTTGCCTTTTTTCTGTAAAGGATACAAGTTTATGGCATTTTTATTTGCCCTTCCACTTGTTTTTCAATGAATTTTCAGTCTGGGTCTTTAACCAATCCTCACTGTTTATTTTCCTCTAAAAATGAGAGAAATGCCATGCCTAGTTTGTCTTGTCTAAGCCTGTCCCTTTGCTTGCTAACAGTACGGCACTTGTGAAGTGAGGTTTACGTTTCTACATGTCTTTTTTGAGTCATGGACCACTGTATTTAACATAGAAGATAACTGGCAGAGCTATTTGGGAAATGAAGAACATTAGTAGAATTCCTTTCATTAAAAGAGAAAATTAAAAAGAAACAGCATGTCATTTTGCTTTAATTATTGCAATACAGAGGCTACTACTCATTTATTAAAGCCAAACAGAAGTACTTGAACAAAACTATAATCCCAGACAGCATGCATTTTACATACTTTGGCTCATCTGTAACAACTAAGGTGATAATGTGTCAACTGTCAACTTTCTTATTTATTGTTCATTTTATTGGTACTTCTTAACTATTGAATAAAAATATTCTTTACTCTGTACATATTTAGAATTTCTTAAAAATGTAGACTTAGTATTAAAGGGCTAGAAAATCCCACACTAATTTCTTTTTACTCTGTGTTCTCTGCTGCCTAGGCCTAGTTATTTTTCCAGTGGCATATGTTTCAAAGGAAGTGTAATAACCATTCCATTTCTTAGATGTTAAGGATTAATTAGGTGATAATTAATTCTTTTCTTCTTTTAATTAAAATAGCGTGCTAAGTGACGTCTCTGATAGCATACTATTTATTATTTTTATCCATCACTACTCCATGCTTACTAGGAGGGATTTTCTAAAAGTTTATGGAAAAATGGAATCAAAAGATAAAAATAAAATGGTATAAAATTTATTTCTCAGCATAAGCTACATCGTCATCAAGACATTTTTTGGTAAGTAGTGATACTAGTCATTTAGTATATTTGTAAATAATTGAGAGTCCTGAAAATTTAACTGTACCATATAATCCTTTCACAATAGTAAGTGAAGAAAAAAAAGAATGCCTTTAAACATTTTTAAGGTTTAGGAAGCAAAGAGAAGTCAGAAGGAGCCAAATCAAGATTATAAGGTGGGTGCCACGTGATTTTCTTAAAAACACTTAAACATTGCCCTTATTCGATGAAAGGAAGGAACAGCACTATTGTCATGGGGGAAAGTCTCTGGTAGAGCTATCCTGGGCATTTTTTGCTAAAGCTTTTGCTAACTTCCTCAAGCCATCAATAACAAGCAGATTTTATTGTTCTTTGCTTCTCCAGAAAGTCAACAAACAAATATTTTGACCATCCTTAAAGATTGTTCTCATGATCTTTCTCTTACTGGCTCACTTTTGCTGGATCATTCCCACCTGTTGGTAGCTATTACTTTGGTTGGTTGTCTGATGAATCCTTCTGTTAAAGTAATTTAAAATTTGTTCTATTAAAAGATCACTCTATTGGGGACTCTGACAGCACTTACAACGATCCATACACCAATTGCGTCAAGCATATTTGCACATATGTTGCTATCATTATTTGCTAGACATAGACTTTCTATTGAGGCCTTGGTTGGTATCAGTTCCTCTTTTTTTCCTCCCCACCCCCACCTTCGTGAACCCTTGATCAATTATCATTTACTTTTATGTATTTTTGCTTGTTTTTTTGGGGGGCATCACCGCCTCTGGTGGTCGTGGGCTCTACCCCGTGCTGATCCTGAGAGTCGTCACTGGATTTGAACCACCAAGCCTGCGGGCCGCAGTCCTGCACTCAACCACTTATGCCACCAGGGCTCAGCTCCTATTTTTATATCTTACACTGACTGCTGTCTCCCTTTCCTCATGATTTCTGTTGTTCATACCCCAGTGTGTGTGTGTGTGTGTGTGTGTGTGTGTGTGTGTGTGTGTGTTTCTGTGTTGATCCTTTCATCGGGTTTCCCCTTCCTACCCTCCTCTCCCCACTTTCCCCATACTCTCCTGGTACCGCCATTCCCATCCCTGTTCCTTGATTCCGTGTGTTCTGAGGTCTCATCTCTTATCTGTACCTGTGAACATGCTCTGGTCTAGCCTGCAGTGAAAGGCAGGACTGGACTCATGATAGTGGGGTGTGTTGGGGTGCAGAAGTCTCAAGGAACCAGAGGAACATGGTGTGTTTCATCAGTGCTATCCTTCATCCTGGTTGGCTCATCTCTTCCTGTAAGTCTTCTGTGAGATGTACTATTGTCTACATATGGGTTTGGGGTCTCTGCTCTAACCTACCTCATTCTCAATAATAAGTTTTGTTTGTTTGTTTGTTTTGGGTCTTCTGATGCCTGCTACCTGATCCTGTCATTACTTCATGATCACACAGGCTGCTGTGCTTCTTTTTTGTGGGCTTGTTGTGTCAAAGCCATTTTTCAACTCCTATTACAATTGTGCCAAGAAGTGCTTCAGGATATCAATTCCATTTCCTAAAAATTTTCCACCAACGGGTCTGCTCTGAACAATCTGCTGCTGAACTTCGTGTAACAGTGTGGGTGCCCCATCAAGTGGAAAGTTTCCTCAACATTACTTTTTCAGTCAGAATTGTGTAAACTGAATGAAGGGATATACCTGTGGTGCTGGTAATTGTTTCTACCGTGAATTGTTGATTCTCTCCAATTAGAGCATGAACAAGGCTGATATCATTTTGGGGAAATGTATGTGAAAGGTCTTCTGTCTTCTTAAAACAAACTATCCAGAGGCTTCTTGGAAGACAGCAACCTAGAAAAACTAAGGTCTCAGAAATATCATGTGGAGAAGAGACCTGCAGCCCTGGATCTCTGTGGAGAGGGTGGCTAGGTATGCCGAAGACACTAGTCTATACAGATATATTCAATAGACCTCTGAATTCTCTCTAGCCAATTCATCAGTTCCTCCCACAGAACAGAAAGATCATTAGTGCCAGAAGGACAGGGAGATGTGATCTCCCCCTAGCTCCCTACACCTCCTGGTGATTGGTGGATTGAAGATCAACCAAACTAGGGAACTGGGTGACTGTTTAGACCCCTCCCTTCTCATGTCCAAGGTGAGTGAGATCTGAAGGAGAGGCAGACCAGATGGGGATACACCCACCATGGGATGCTAATGAAGGAGGATTGACTCCTCCTGGGACCCCCATGGCTCCATGTTGTCCAGAGAGACGCTGATCTACACATTTGCCCACAGGGATGTGGTCGAGTCTGGGGTCACTAATGCATCCCCGAGAGCTGACTCCGGTGGAGACTTTCATCATCTGAAATATCCTGGAGCTAAAGCTGCAACAAGAACTACAGAGTGATTTTCATACTTCCCAAGGCTGTGACCCTTTATTAGAGTTCCTCCTGTGGTGGTGACCCCCCAACTGTAAAATTATTTTTATTGTTACTTCATAACTGTCATTTTGCTACTGTTACGAATTGGACAAGCTCTGTGAAAGGGTCATCTGACTCCCAAAGGGGTAGCGACCCACAGGTTGAGAACTGCTGGACTAGATAAAACATTTTATGCCCTCATATCCTGTTCTTGGGTTTTGATAAACTGCCAGCACAGCTGAATATAGTGTCAGAACAAACTCTAAGGTCCACCCTCGCTGCTAACCAGAAGTCAGAGCATGGAACTTGAGAAAAAGCTGCTTCAGTTCAGATTTAGGTTTGCTTTTTGCTTTTCTGTGGTGGTTCTCTGTGTTTGATGTTTTGATAAAGCACTAGTGGAGGGATACAGGGCATGGATGGCTATTTAGGGGAGAATCTCTGATTATCCAGAAACCCTTATTGACCATAAAAGTTGCCATATGCACTCCTATCTATATTCCTACTGTGTGAATCCACTTTGAGAAGGATGCACTGGTGATTGAGAAGGACAAACCAGTTGCTGGTTTCTTCTTGGAGGGGTGTGTGTATGTGTGTATGTGCTTTTCACTCTTTTCATTATTGGATCATTTGTGTGTGTATTTGTGTTCTTTTTTGTTTTGTTCTACTTAAAAAATATCATTTGTATTATTCCTTTTTGCTCTACCTGACAGAAGGAACCATCTCCACATGACCCAGGCACCCTCACATATCAAACAGCTACAGAGTGGGAAAGAGCCACCATTCGCTTTATTACCACTTGATCAATAAATAGAAACAAATACAAAAGGAACACAATGCCTTGTAGACAGCAGGCAATCTCATAAGAAGTTCACACACAGAAGCAAGATAGAAGAGGAAAATAAGCGATCAATATACAGACACAAAAGACCTCCCTGAAGAAGGTAAGGTCTTAGGACGATCAGAAAAAAAGATTTAGAATGATTTTTAGGTACTTTCAGTGGATGGAGAAACATGTCAAAACCATTCAGCAAAGTTATCGGAAAAGCTCAGAAAAACATAAGCATAATAAGCATAAGAAAAACATAAGCATAATCTGAAAAAAAAAGAAAGTTAGAAACCACACAAAAATAGCAAATAGAAATTCAGAAGTTTAAAACTGAGATATTAGAAATAAGTAATATTTTGAAAGAGAAAAGCTGTAGAATTGAAACCATGGAAAACTAAATTATAGAGTTTGAAGATGAATTTCTCAATATCAGTTTATTAGAATAACAATCCATAAAAAGAACAACAATAATTAAAAGATCCATAGAAAGTCAATGACAGACCACTTAAATCAGTACTGAAAGCCAAACAAAACTTACAAGACTGAAAATGAAGAACCAGCAATACCATGTCTCAATGAAAATAATTACAAAGTAGGTATAAGATATAAGGAATAGTATAAATACATGTATTTTTTCATTTTTGTTTTTTTTGGGAGGGGCATCACTGCCCTGGTGGTGGGAGTAGGAGGCCCAGCCTTGCTCCTGGGGAGCTGCTGCTGGATTTGAATCTCCAACCCAGTGGGCCGCAGTCCTGCGCACAACCACTGAGCCACCAGGGCTCAGCAAAGATATACATTTTTATGAAAAGGAAACTGAAATTTTCAAGCAAGAAAAGACTTTTAAATTTGAGTAGACTATAATAATGTGGTAACATCAAATAAAAGAGAAAAATTTGACGGACAAATTACAATCACAAGGAAAATAGTAAAATAATGCAAAGAATAAATGGACAAGAAGATCCACAAATAAAATGAACACAACACAGAAAATTACAAGTAATAAAGAAATCAACACACCACAAAACACTAGTAAAATGGAAGCAATAAATGCATGTCTATTATTTATGGCACTGAAAGTAAATGGATTAAATGCACCATTTAAGAGACACAGAAGAGCAGAATGAATGATAAAATGGGCCCTATCAATTTGCTGCTTACAAGAAACATTTAGCCACAAAGGCAACAAACATAAAGTAAAACTAAAATTTGAAAAGTGGGACAAATGTATATCAAGTTAATGGCAATAAAAATAAGCAGGTATGGAAATAAGTATTTTAATAAAATAAACTTCCAGGCAAAAATCCATCATGTGAGAAAAAGAAAGGCATTACAAAATGATTAAAGGGAGAGGGGAACAAGAAGACATAGCCATAATAAATATCTATGTATACAAGTTTAAGAAGCTCAAACTCAGGTCTGAGCCCCAGTGGCATAGTGGTTGTGTGCAGGACTGCGGCCCACTGGGTTGGCAGTTCAAATCCAGCAGCAGCTCTCCAGGAGAAGGCTGGGCCTCCTACTCCTACCAGAGGGCAGTGATGCCCCGCCCCCAAAGAAAAACAAAAACAAAACAACCCTCCAACTTGCGGCCATTGAGTAGATTCCTATTTATAGTGACATTATAGGACTGAGTAGCACTGACTCTTTGAGTTTTGGAGACTGTAAATCCCTGTAGGAGCAGAAAGCCTCATCTCTCTTCTTAGAAGCAGCTGGTAGGTTTGAACTACTGATCTCAAAGTTAGTAGCTTAACCCATAAAAGACCTTCCAAATACATGAATCTATTATATAGGTGAAGAGAGATACAATACTACAATAGTAGTAGGAGATCACAATAGTAGCCAGAAAAAGAGACTACAATACAGCAGTCTCAGGGAAATACCAAACAATTATAAATAAAAAGAGACCTAAGCAACACAATTAAATAATGTGACCTCTTAGACTTATACAGTACATGTCACTCAGGAACACATTATCCTATCTTTTCCAAAAATCAGAACATTCTCTTGAATAAGATATAAAGCAAGCCTTAAGAAATTTTAAAACATTGAGATACTATAAATTATTTTCTCAGATCACAATAAATTAATATTAGAAATCAGAAATAGGAAGAGTTATAAATAAATAAACAAATATTGCATTCAAATTGAACAGACTCTTGCTTAAAAACTTCTAGTAATAAAATAAATACAAAATGAAAACATAAAAGTTTCTTGCAACAAATTGGAACACAAATATCACACACCAAAATATTTGGGACAGAGTAAAAGCTGTAGCCTGAGGGCAATTTATAGCAATAAGTGCAAACAGTAAGTATAACAAAGAAAAAGAAATAAATTTATATAACTTGATACAAAAAAAGCATTTAACAAAATCCAACACCCTTTTCAAATAAAACCATTCAACAAAGTAGGAATATAAGGGCAATTCCTCAATATGACAATGACCATGTTCACAAAACCAATAGCCAACATCTCATTTGATTGGGAGGAATTGAAAGCATTCCACTTGCAAACTGAAACCAGAGAAGATACCCTGTTTGACAACTCTAGTTCAATATTATACTAGAAGTCTGAGCCAAGTTATTAGACAGCAAAAAGGTATAAATGGAATTCAAATTGACAAGGAAGATGTAAAACTCTCTATTTGAAGACAGTGTGACCCTATACTTAGAAAACTCCAAAGAATGAAAAGAAAATTGTTGGGAATAATGGGAAGATTTGCATCCTGCTGGGGTACAAAGATCAATGTACAGAAATCAATCAGATTCCTTTAGAGTAGTGAAAGCTCTGAAAAGGAGATCAAGAAAAAATACCATTTAAATTAGCCACCTCAAAGGTGAAATACTTTGGAGTAAATCTAACCAGAGAAACAAGAGATTTGTACAAAGAAAATTAAAAACCTTGCTACAAGAAACCAAAAGAGACATATAAATGGAAGAATGTTTCATATTTATGGATAGGGAGACAATGTTGTGAAATTGTCAATATCATTTAAAATAGTCAATAAATATTATGTAATTCTGGTCCAGTCACCAACATAATTTTAAAAAGAAATGCAGAAATTAATTCAACTTTAAGTGGAAAGAAAAGAGCCCTTGAGGGGCTGAGTCCCGGTGGCGTAGTGGTTGTGCGCGGGACTGCGGCCCACTGGGACGGAGGTTCAATTCCAGCAGTGGGGCTGGGCCTCCTACTCCCACCACCAGAGACCAGTGATGCCCCCCCCCCCAAAAAGAGCCCTTGAATTAGTAAAACATTACTATAGCAGAACAAAGTAGGAGGCCTCTAACTTCCTTATCTCAAAATCTACTTCACCACTGTGGTACTCAAAACAGTCTGGCACTAATGTAGCAAAAGATATGTAGACCAATGGAACAGAACAGGAAGTCTAGAAATGAGACAGTGCACCTACACACAATTGATTTTTGACAAAGCATCAAAAAACTTGAAGAGATAGATTCTTAAACCAGTGGTGCTGGCAAAATTGTATCTCTATTTGTAAAAGGATTAAACAGGGCAAGCCATTTGAGAGGTAATATGTTGTTGAATACAAAATGATAATTTGATATGTCACCTGCCACCTAATCCACAATAAAATGTTTAAAAATTCAAAATAACTGCTGTTTGCAAACTGCCATTTTCTTTGTGGCATTGCCCCTACAATCATTTGGCAAAGCATCACAGATTTCACTGTTTTTTCACTCAAGCTTCACCATAAGTTTTTTTTTCACCATAAATTTGATATCTGTGTTTGCTTCAGTTTTAGCTTATTTTAAACTTGTATCCTAGGGGGAACTGATAGCAATAATTGACACGTAGTCCCACCTTCTTTCCCCACTGGCCAGGAGGGATGAACTACAGACAGCACGGGGGAAGGGAGACAGTGGTTGGTGTAGGATATGAAAATAAAAATAATTTATAATTTATCAAGGAGTCATGAAGGTGGTGCCAGGGTAAGGAGGGAAAAAAGAGAAGCTGATATCAAGGGCCGAAAAAGAAAATAAATGTTTAGAAAACAATCATGGCAATATGTGTACAAATATGCTTGATACAATTGCTGTATGGTTTTGTTATAAGAACTGTAAGAGTCCCCCATAAAATGATCTTTAAAAAAAAAACTGATGTCTTATCCTTCTTAGTGTCTCAAATTAGATCCGACTTATAAATGCTAACACATGAGCTCAAGGCATTAATTGTGGTTCTAAGAAAAATGAATTCCTTAGTGACATCAATCTTTTCTCTGTTTATCATGATATTTTCTATTGGCCCAGTAATGAGGATATTTTGCTCTACATGGAATTGTAATCCATGATGAGTTATGCAGTCCTTTATCTTCATCAGCAAGCGCTTCATGCAAAAATAAGGGCAGGAGCTGAATGTGGGACAGCGTCAACTGCTTATACTTAAGTTGTGGTTGAAGCTGAAGAAAATTAAAACTAATGCATGAGAGCCAAAATATGATCTTGAACATATCCCACTTGAATTTCAAGGACATCTCAAGAGCAGATTTGCCACATCGAACAATTAATGACAGCAGACTTGAGGAGCTGGGAGAGGACATCAAAAACATAACATACGAAGAAAGTGAAAGGTCCTTCACATGACAGAAAAGACAGAAGATCAAAGGGAATGTCGGAAGATACTCTGCAGCTTGCTGTCAACCACAGAGCAGTTAAAGCAAATGCAAGGAACAAAATAAAAAAAATTGAACTGCAAATTTCCAAAGACAGCTGAAGAATACAAAGTAAAGCATTCTTATTAAATGTGCAAAGATTTAGAGTTAGCAAGAAAGGAAGCACACGGCATGATCTCATAACCTCATAGAATATTATCTATTGGAGAGGCTGTTATTAAACAATTAACCAAATAAGCCACACATTAACATTTAATGTCAATAGTATATCAGATAATAAATACAGGATGTTGTGTGAATCTTACAGATGTAGGAGTATTTGCTTACACACAAATGAAATCATTGCATTCATTGGATGAAAAAAGTAAGAGATGTTTCCAACTACATATTGTATCAGAGTGCAGCAGCCCTGGTGGCAGAATGCTAAGTGCTCGACTACTAAACAGAGAGATTGGTCATTGGAACCCTTTCAACAATACTGAGGCAGAAATATCTATAATGATCAGAGGTGAGAAAATTTTATGGGTCAGGTCTACTTTTTCTCATAGAGATTATATTAGTTGAAAGTCCATTTGACAGCCTCTCATGACAAACACGGGCAACAAGTGGAGGTATGAAAGTACGGAGACAGGAAAACTGTCTTTGAAAGAGGGTCAAAGAAGATGAATTTCATCTTAGACATTAGTAATCCAAGAATTGTCGGCTATTAGGGTCGTGAGCTCAAGGGCCTTGGCTATAAAGACAATAAACTGACATTGAGGGTGTGGGTGATATTGTCCAAGGAGAGAATGTAGAGGGAATAGAATAAGATCCATGTCTATTTTTGTATTGCAAAAATATTGAAGTGGGTCACCCGAAGAATAGACATAAGCTGGGAGACAGATCTATGTGAGATGGATTTTCTAGTGCCTCTTCTGTGTGAAGAAATGTGAATGAATAGGCAGTATTAACCTAGCATGGTTGAGAAATCTGCCACACCTAAGCAAAGTTGGGCAGAATTCAGGCCAAGACACTTTGTTCCCAGCCATGCAGAATATTAAATACCGAAAGTACATCTGCATATCTTCCCTTTCAATCAATAAGGATAAGCCACAGGTAAAAATCTGAAGTAGATGAATGCATATTGTGTCAATTTCCTTTAGCTTGCCCTTTGTAGTTTCTTACTATGGGTAACATCCTGCTCCTGATTTCAGCAAACCTTGTGCCTAGCTGCAGAAATGTCTCTCACTTTAATAGGATAGTGCTCAATGATAGCAATTTACCCTTCTTTTCTTATTGTTAGGTGGTCAGTGAAATGGAGGCAAACCCTCAAAGAGCTGAAGAGACACACTGTGGCACCAATGGACTCAAACAAAAATGTAACTGGGAGGTGAGGGTGGCAGAGGGGTAGAGAGCATTTTGTCTGTGTGGTCACCATGTCCAAGCTGACTTTCTAAATGAACAGCAAAAATGATTTGATTTTAAATTTGTAAATAAGAGCCACATGTGATTGGGGCACCGGCCCTTTTTAAACAATCTCTCAAGGGAATCTCAGATGATGAGGGAAAAGCAAATGTAAATGTTTCTTCTTAGATCATCACTTTCCTACCCACAGGGGATAATTCTGAGTGTAGGTGCTGAATGCTTAGTGCTGAGGGCTTGGGCCATGTCTGGCCAGCCAAAGCTATGGTTTCAAGTTGTGTTTCACAAAGCAGGCACAAACTGTGTGTGTGTGTCGCACTGGAACAATCCAGTGGTGCTGTAAAAGCAGATATCTATATTTTAACCTGGATTAAGTGATAGGATGAAAGTTTTTAATTGCCAGGTGAGCACTGAGTACATTTTTCCCCTGAGAAGGGGGTGATAAGTTAGGTATGTTTGGGACCTTCTGGCCTCCTTTTTGCTTTTCCAATTTGTCCATTCTATCTCTATGTCTCAAAAATACCCTGATGCCAGGAATCAGAGAACATGTGGGGGCCCTTGCCTCTCTCTCTGGTATTGGCTGCTGGTTTACTGTCCTCACTTGACTGGTTTAGGAGCCTGACTGCTGTTCCAAGGAGGCCTCATGTGTAGGAGAGGGGTAGACTTTGGATACAAACTGCCTTTTATAAAGCACGAGGGATCTTAATCTTGGAACATCTGGATATGACAGTTTAGAGGGCAGAGAGGAAATTCCACCTGCTAAAAATTACATCAGAAGACTTTGCCTGTCTACAGGTAGGGAAATGCATATGGGTGCAAATGTGTGCAAATGGGGACATCAGGAGACAGGGTGGAATGGTGGGACTGGTTAATGCTAGGCTGACCAATGTAAATAAAATAAACACAGTATTAGATTTTACATATTAAGACATGGTTGGGATGTTAAAATGCAGAAAAAAACCCCTAAACTTTTCATTATATTATATGTTCTTATCATTAAAATGAATCCTTTCAAATATATCCAATAATGATATATCGGAGCAATACCCGTGCATTTACTGCTGAATAAACACATATGAATAACATAGGTTAATTACATATGCAGATGTCAATCTTTTAGTCCCTGAATATGTTTTGATTGGATGGAATGGATGGACCCTTCCACTTTATTTATTGACAGTTTCCTCAAGCCATTGCCATCTTTAAATATCTAGCTTCCAGGGCATTATGTAGGAAAGGCTTTATAGGAAATGTCCACTACCTGATAATTGGTTCATAAGCATAAAATCTGACATGATGCTGCTCTAATTAATTTTTACATGGAGTTATATGAAACATGGAATGAGAGAAGTAATAACAATTACTTCTTAAATTCTTTGTTGGCATCTCAAGCAGCTTCAATGAAACAGAATTTACAATGCAGAAAGAATGGATGGGGGATTCCCTTCCCATATAGAATAAATGCTATGCAGTGGATCACATTTGTCTTTTGAAAGTCCATCTTTCAACTGCATTCATTGATTCCAATACAGTTCATGTTTACAGCAAGAGGAAAACGGGGAGAGAAAAATGAAACCCTTTACCAGAACTTGACTGCACATCTGTTTTTCTTGTTGTTGTTGTTAAGGATATAAGAGTTTATAGGGAAGTATCCTTCAAAGAATGGAATGTTTATATATACATTCTTTATAGATGAAACTGGACAACCCACTCATAAAATACAGTAAACATACATGTACAGATATAGATACAGGAATAAAGGACAATAGACTAAGTTATCAAATACATCCCAAAGTCTCTCTCCCAGAAGAATGAACTATAATGTCAGCTTGTTTGAATTCTGGGTAATTGAAAAAAAAGATTTTTCAGGAATTTGATTTGGCAGCCAGTGATGGAGGCAGGAATCCACATGTTTAATAAACAAACCAGTGGATTTTAATTGAGGACACCTAGAGATTCATACCAAATAAACACTGTACTTCAGGTATTCTTGCTACTAATTAGCGATTGTCAGCAGAAACTTCTTCACTGAGCTGAGAGGAGAAAAAGTGAAGCATCAGTGAATCTTTTCAATTGAAGTCTACCAGAACCTTTCCTCTGCATTATATGACTGTTCCTTCAGCTAGTTACACTTTCCTGAAATTACCCAAAGCTTAAATTCTTCATTTAATTTCTGAACATTATAGACAGGTTAATCAGCAGCAGGTCAAACCTGGAATCACTATGGAGTCTGTTTGTATCCTCTAGTTTTGCGTTTAAGACTCAGCACAAACAACTCTGGAATTCTGCAATGTCCTAATGTCTACGTCACTGTGTATGTCCTTAATTATTCCCTGGGGTGGAATGCCTCAAAATGGAATTTCTCGGTCAGAAGGCTTAATTTAAAGGCTTTTGTTTGCATCACCAAAAATGCAATGATGATAATGCTATTCAGAATAAAATCAAAGACAGGAATGTTTACTGTGTGCCAGGTACTATATCTCACTTTGCTACACCACACATTTAGTTTTATCATTATCACCATTAAAAGTGGTAACACACATGAAACAAACTCAAAGCTTTAAATTTATGTCCTTTGAGTCAGTTTGCACTCCTAGCAGCCATGTAAGATGGGATTGGGTAGGATTGCCCCTGTGGATTTCTGAGATGCCGCCCTCTACGGGAGTGGAATGCCAACTCTTTCTCTGGTTAATTGGCTGGTGGTTTTGAACTGCTGACCTTACGGTTAGCTGATCCACTTGGAACTACTCTGCCACCAAGCTTCCTCTAAGGCAGCAGTTCTCAACCTGTGAGTTGCGGCCTCTTTGGTGGTCAAACCACCCTTTCACACGGGTCACCTGATTTGTAACAGTTGCAAAATGACAGTTATGAAGTTGCAAGGAAAATCATTTTATGGTTGGAGGGTCACCACAACATGAGGAACTTCATGAAAGGGTTGCGGCATCAGGAAGGTTGAGAGCCAAGGCTAAGGCTTCAAGGGCTTATAAAAATGGGCTGAGTTCTTACACTCAATAAGTGAAAAAACCAAAACTGATTTTCACGTCTCCATAACTGTACTGTGTTTAGAAAGTTTCCTACTCATCGCGTTCTCATCAGACATTTATGAGAATTTTCCTGTTCCTTGGTACCCTAGCTAACCCTAGACATTTCTTTCTCAATTACTAGTTCAGCGGGAAAATGAATTTGGACTACTTTTGACAGTAGTTCTACAACTCAAGCCTCCAGTTTACATTCGTACTCATAAATAGTGATTGGTTTTCTACCACGCTGATGCACACTGAGGCTAGGCTAGGCTACCATCTTTGTACGTGTGGTGGTAAAATTGTTCTAAACCCTTTCTTTTGACATGTTTGGTTGAACCAATACCTTGGTAAACTGGGGGTGATGAAGAGCTACCTTCCACTCACTATCTGATTGTTGAGGAAAGATTTTCATCGGCTTGGATGTCACTTCAATATAAACTATTTATGCATGAATCCTGAGCTCAACTTCTTTCAGAAGCGATTGCTTGAAATATTTAAACTGATAATAAACAGGGCAATTAAAAAATAGAGGGAAGTGACTAGTTAAACATAAGAGATCAAGCTTGCTGTTATATAGAAATTAGAGGAGCTCCCCAGACCCCTTCGCCCACAGAGTCCTTGCTGGGTTCAAACCACCAACCTTTTGGCTAGCAGCCAAACATTGAACCACGATGTCATCAAGACCCCTTCTCAGAGTTTTAGGAATCATCATTTCACCTCATTTTTTATTTTCCCTGCACTTTATTTCACTACAGCGTGAGTTACATTTACATTTACCATATGTGAATGGAGTTGTTTCAGAGATTAGGCATAATAAAAAAAAAATCAAACACACTGCCATCAAGTCAACTCTGACTTACAGCAGCCTGACAGGGCAGTGTAGAACTGGCCCCGTGGATTTCTGAAGCTGTCCATCTTTACGGGAGCAGAAAACCTCATTTTTCTCCAGTGTAGCCTGTGGCTTTGAACTGCAGACCTTGTGGTTAACAGCTCAATGAAAATTTGTAGCTCACCTCACATTTATTTGCTAACGATGAATGAGCCAATCTTAGGTGAGTTGGTGCTTGGCATTGTTCTAAGTCCTTAAAGCATACCAACCTTTTAAAATTCTCATGAGAAGTTAACATATTTGTGCAGGGCTGTTGTACGATGTTATCAAGTGGATTCCAGATCAGAGGACCTGTGTGGTTACACTAGAACTGCTTCAGGGGGTTTGTAGGCACTTGCAAATGAGTACTTCAGCCTGCACTTGACCACATGCATTTTATTTCCAGTGTTCTATTCTTTAGAACTATTGCCAGCTCTACAAATGTATATGAAAAAGGTAGTTTGAAAGAATAAAAAGACTGTGTTCTAATCCTTTAATCTGGTTTCTTGGTCGGGCTGTGACATATGTCTCCTTGGCAGATCAAGTAAGATTCTTCTCTACTTCCAAACTATGATTTACTATGAAAGACCAAGGAAGGGTTATTTAATCTTTATTTGCCACATTCACAACTTTCTGAAGGTAAAAACAAGGTTATCATTATAGAAACAGGGCTTCACTGGCTCCTTAGCCTTGCTCTGTGCACATCCCAACCAGCGGAAATTCTCTGTGCCCCAAATTTGAGGTGTCCCTTGGGATGATCTGTGGTGAACCACCAGGAGGCATATAGATATATTCTTCCTGAAAGGCCTTTCCTCTTTTGTGATTAATTCTGCGGAGGGGCATTGCTAAGGGGGGCTCTGCCTGAGGGGACTCTGCCTGAGGACTGTGTCTGAGGGACTCTGAGGGGCTCTGCCTTAAGGGGTTCTGAGGGGTTGTGCCTGAGGAGGATCTAACTGAGGGGCTCCCCGGAAGGGGCTCTAATTGAGAAGACTGCCTGCGGGTGTTCCGAGAGGACTCTGCCTGCAGGGACTCTAGCTGAAGGGGTTCTAACTGAGAAAAGAGTGCTGGAAGGGGCTCAGTGCAGTGTGAGGGGCTTCTCTCTGCCTAAAGAGGCTTGGCCTGAGAGACTGGTTTCCTGGCTTTTTTGTTGGTCCGCACTCTCTCTGCCATTTGTGTCCGTCACTCTGACACTCCCACTTGAATGTTGGAGCCCTCTTGCAGAAACAATAAAATGAGGCTGTCTAGTTGTGCTTTTTCTTAATGGGATGGCAATAAACAGCAATTTGGGGTTTTACCCACTGTTTTATTGCCTCTCCTTTCCCCGGGACTTAGGCATAGTTCCATAGCTCCTGATGACTGTCTGAGGGGCAGAAACCACCGTGCATTCAGACTCCCCTCTGAACCCCACTCTGCCACCCTGTCTTCTCTTAAGATGAGTCTATTTCAAGGACACTTCCACTGCTCATTCAAGTCCTGTTAGCACTAATCTACTGGATATGCTCTGGTAGGTCTAACATAGCTTAGGCTCCAGCTAGGGCTCACACTACCCTAAAATTAAGTAGGGGAATAATAATAATAATAATAATAATAATAAATAATAATAAAGGTCTCCAATAGTGCAAAAGATTAAGTGCTTAATGATCAGCTAAAAGTGTGGCGGTTCAGACACTCCCAGATGCACTTTGGTAGAAGGTCCCCCTCTCCTGCCTCCAATGGACGGCACAGCCTTGCAGCCCTCGGGGAGGTAGTCTGCACACCGGGTCCCTACGGGTCCCAGTGGACCTGACAGCAAGTGACCGCCACAGCAAACAGGAGAATGTTGTGCAAATTCTCCCATTTGACTGCTCCTGGGGCTTCCAGTGAGGTATCTTTTTTAACATGAAATGGTGAGTGGTAAGGTTGCCTTGGTACAAAATTGAACTGAGGGGTAAATTTCCTTATCGATCATCTCGTATAACAAGGGGAATGAGAAATAACATTTGGGTGAGTGAGACTGTAGCTTCGTGAAGAGTGCTAAACCAGAGAAGGAGTCACAAAAATATCAATCAAAGTGACATCTAGAACAATGGAATTTAAAGAAGTGCATGAGGGCAGAGAGCTAGTCACTCTTGCAGAAGAGGCTAGAGACAACAGACCTCCATTGTTCCTATGTCATCCATAAAGCAACATAAAGCCAAACCCATTGCCATCCTAGCAGATTCCTATACAGAGCAGCTGAGGCTATAAATCCTTACCAAAACTCACAGCCTCTCGCTTTTCTCCCCCAGAGTGGTTGGTGGTTTTGAACCATTGACCAAGTGCTTAGCAGTTCAATGCTTACCCAGCAATGCCACCAGGGCTGAAGAACATTCATAATGAAGATGGGTTATGGGAGATACTTTCATATAGACAGTTGGGGAAAAACATCCCATTGGCAAAACCACATCATTGCGAGTATGATGAATCTGATTACTGTGCCTAAAGCTTGGAATATTTGATTCCGATCCCTTACAGATTCATGTGCTATAACATTACAGCTATGGTTACTTCTAGTACATCTATTGATAATTTTGAATGATAAGCAATAGGTCTTTATATATTTTTTATTTTTTTTAATTTTGTTTTCTTTTTTTTTGGCATCACTGCCCTCTGGTGGTCCTGGAAGCTACCCAGCACTGCTCCAGAGAGCCGCCACTGGATTCGAACTGCCAAGTCCACGGGCCGCAGTCCCGCACTCAACCACTTATGCCACCGGGGCTCAGCCGGGATAGGCATTTAAAACGTTGTCTCTTTTAATCCTCAGATCACTCCTATGATTTGGGGGATTGTTTGTTTTAAACTTAAGGGTGCAGAAACAGAGTCAAGGATATAAATTTAAATGTTTTAACTAAAATGTTTTAACTAAATGTTTTAACTATAATTTGATTTCAATATGCATATGTAGTCCAGGAACAAAAGGGTGGGGAGAGAAGGAGAAAAGATCAATGTAATATTAAAGTCTATTATGAAAACTAAAATGTTCTTTGAAAATTAAGTGAAGTTGAAATGTTAGGTATCAGATCAAAAAAATATATTCACCTGGGCCAAATAGTTATCTTTATTTCAAAATAACGAGATTTTACTTCCTTTTATTAAAATTGGAATTTTAGACATGCATTTTGTTTCTCTTTTGGGCTGTAATTTATCATTTTAATAATGATAGAAAATATATCTCATGGCCATTGAATTGCTTCAGACATATAATTACCCTATAGGAAAGTATATGGAGTATAAAATTTTTTTATTATGAAAATCAGGGTAATGTAGGTAGGATTTATTGTTTTTATTTCCTGAAGTCACAGTTTTTACTCTTTGGCTTATGTTCCTTTTCTGTACCTACACATTTTCATGATTATTTTGCTTTCAATTCCTATACCAGGTTAAAATAGATTTTTTTCAGGACTTTCAATAACAAATTATAAAGACTATAACTCCAAAGGTGGAAGTTCCAACTGAAGGGCTTAGATTATATCTGTTATTTTAATACCCCAAACACCTTCCTTTAGCATTAAAGGTTATTTCTTAACAGAAGATGTATGAAGCACTAAAATTGTACTAAATTAAATGGTACTACATCGGCCAAAGTTCTTTTTTTAAATTTTTTTATTTTTGGGGGTGGGGCATTACTGCCCTCTGGTGGTCAGGGGAATTACCCAGCACTGTTCCTGACAGCCGCTGCTGGATTTGAACTGCTAACTCTGCGGGCCTCAGTCCCGCACTCAACCACTTAGCCACCGGGGCTCAGGCCTAAAAATGTTGGCTTGGGCATAATAATTGCCAATTTTTTGGAGGGGGCATCACTGCTCTCTGGTAGTTGTGGGAGCTACCCAGCCTTGCTCACGGAGAGCTGCTGCTGAATTTGAACTGCCAAGCCCGTGGGCCACAGTCCTGCACTCAACCACTATGGCACCAGGGCTCAGCCCAGCCAAAGTGTTCTTTAGATAGTTACAAGAATATAGTAGTTACTATTATTAATCTAGAAGTGTTTTTTTTGTGAAGGCATGAACATAGTCTTAACATTTACACTGCCATGTTTCAACACTCAAGAATTACTTATTGAGTTATATATTTATAGCAAATAACCAATGGTATATAAACTTTCCTCTTTCATAGGCAATATCAGACAAGATGTTTCTCTTTCAACTATATTACTCTTTGGGGCCATCCACAGACTGTACTACTCCTTGGTCCCTGTGTCATTGCGAACAACCTGATTCATGAACTAGGGAAACTTAAAAAGTTTAGATTGGTGCTTTGCAAGAGAAATCTTGTCTGTATACCCCAGATAGTTTAAAACCACGGTAAAGTGTCAACTTAGAAGCAAGAAGGGCCAAGGTTCAGCCTCGTCCCTTTGAGACATCATCAGGTGACTCCAACTGCTAGAAAAGGTAGTGATGGCTGGCGCAGTCAAGAGGAAAATCAACAGACGCCTTCAGGGAGGTGCACTGCGCCATGTCAGAACAATGAGCTCAGGGCTTGTGAGGATGACGGAGGACTGCGCAAGGTTTTGTCTATTATGCCCGAATGTGCAGTAGAGCCAACTTGTCAGCAAAGAACAGTAACAACATATTGTCAATTTCTAAGTTTGATTTACCATATATACCTGCATATAAGCCTACCTGAATATCAACAGAGCACCTCAATTTACCACAAAGAATGCATAAAAATATGCTGAAAAACTCGGCTTGTATGTCAGAATATACGTTATTTTGTAAAGATAATTTTATTGGTGGCTCTTACAGCTCTTATAACAATTCATATATCAATTGTATCAAGCATATTTGTACATATGTTGCCACATTATTGGCTAAACATATACTTTCTATTTGAGTCTGTGATATCAGCTCCTCTTTTGACCCTCCCTATGATCCCTTGATAAAATAAAAAATTATTATTATTTTTCATATCTTACACTGAGTGCTCTTTCCCTTCTCCCA
>PVJH01006112.1:0-105022 GCA_004026705.1 Nesogale talazaci
CTCCTTCAACCGCCCAGGGGCTGCCGTGGCCCCCAGCCTTGCCCCGCCATTCCTCCCCGAAGCCCACGCTCAGGAGCAAGCCGTCGGCAGGACGCTGGGCCCTGGTCCTCGCCAGCTGACACTTATCATGTTTCTAAAAATGAAAAACAAGGAGGCGAAAGTCTCCAGTTGAAAGAACTTTGTCTTCTCAAATTGCCTATTACACTCTTCACCAACCCCAAGACAACCTAAAATTATTTTAAATCACTTTTCAAACCTTACCAAACCACGAAAACGGAATGGTTCCCTCTGTTTATGGCATATTATACTTAAGCTACTGGCCGGAGGTCTGAAGGGTATGTGATTCACCGGGCAGCCTCGGGAAGGAAGCCAGGACGTTACCGGTTCCAGGGTGCAGTCAGCGGGTGACCCCTCCTCAGGGTTGTCGAGGGGAAGGCAGAGAGCTGGCGTATTGGGAACATGGGATCCAAGGGCTGGGGCGGGTGGTCCCTCTCCCCGGGGGCTCCCACGGGAGGTGGCTTTGTGTCTTCCTGGGGGCATGACGTTGGGGCACAATCCATTTCCTCTGAGGGATGGCTTTCACTGAGCAAATAAATGCTCATTGAGCTACTTCGGAACGTGCTGGAGTCTCTGGGCGGTAGTGAATGGAGGCAGCTGCTAACAAGCAGTGGCTCTTCACCTTCTTCATGCTGCGCCCCTTCAATACAGCTCCTCGTGTGGTGATGGCCCCTCCCGACCATAAGATTACTTCCGTTGCTACTTCATCACTGTCATTTTGCTCCTGTTAGGAATCGGGCGACCCCTGTGAAAGGATCGTTCAGCCCCCAAGGGGGTCTCGACCCACAGGTTGAGAACCGCTGTGCTAAAGGAGAGGTAGGCGGTTCGAATCCACCTAGTGTTGCCTCGGAGGAAAGGCCTGGCTGAAAACTCCAGGGGACACAGTTCTACTGCTGGCACCCAGACTGGCCATTGTTGGGGAGGACTTGATGGGAAGGGGGGTTTTGTTTGTTTAGGCTTGCTTTGTTTGAGGCCTTTTTGTGCTTTTTAGTGTAGGGGCTAAAACAGACCTACTAAGGGGAGTGGGAGGAGTGGTTATGGGGCTTGGCAGGCTGTGCACATCTTGAAGGAGCGTGGGGCTGATCTGAGCTCGCCGTCAGGACAAATGCCCTTGGAGGCTGGGTGCGAGGGGCATCCACATGCACCCTTTATCCTAGAATCTCCCGGTCCCGGGCTACCGGTTAAATCAGTGGCTGCCAGAGTCGGACTGCTGTGCCAGGTCTTTCTTGCGTGGTGCCTCTTAGAAGACTTGAACCTCCAACCTTTCAGTTGACTGCTGAATGCACCTACCTGAAGGCGAGACTCTAAGATTTCCCTGCTGCAATGCATTGACCCTTGACCGACTGAAGCCCACGTTTCCACAACTCTAAAATAGAGGGGGGAGGGTGTCAGTAGGATGCCTGTGGGGGCTACATTCCAGCAGAGCTGAGGGTCACGCTTGACACCGCCCTTTATAGAGAACCGTGATCCTTGCCTGACCTGCTGTCAAACCCCGCACTGGGTGCCATCCCCGGCAGGGCCCCTTCCTCCTCCACACCAGGCCCTCACACAGCCGGCTGCATCTGCACTCCAGGCACGTGCTCTGAGCTGGGGCTCCAAGCGGGAAGGACGACAGGGGGCGCAGCTCCAAAGGGCTCCCACACAAGGCCCCCAAGTGCCCTTGACCGCTAAGCTTTTCTAAGACCGTGGAGGCGGAGGAAGGCAGGGGGGTGTGTGCATTCCCACTTCCCCAGCTCAAAAAACACCAAGTCCATCCCAGGGTACCCCCAGGAACCACGAGCCCATGCCCCTGAGGCGGCGACCCTCTCCCCTTCCTCCCCACCCCCCACCCCCCACTCCCCGCAAGAGACCTTTTCTCTGGCCCCCTTTTCTAGATCCAGCGACACGCCGAGGTGTTGATCCATCTTACCCCAAACGCCTTTGCTGAGGAAGGCAGAAGGTCCCCCCCTCCCCAAGAAGTGGGGTGCAGGGATTGAGATGGGGGCCAGGGAGGAGGTGGCTGGCAGAAAACAGCCCAGCCTCCTGGGAGAGCGGGCACGGAGGATGGAAATGGAACCCCCCCCCACACACACACACACACACACGCATACACACAAACGCACACACTCGCTTTCAAATAAATCTGTCGGCCAACGGCTGCGTGACAGCATGCCTTTGGAGCAGGGAGGACGGCGGGGCCGTGCCGTGGGGAACACAAAGGGCACGCCGGCGGAAGTGCTTCCTCGCCCAAGTGTTCCCGTTTCTTTTGTGCGCTGTCCTCGGGGTGCCTGGGAGCTTGGCGGAGGCGCAGCGCCGTCAACAAGCGGCCCGGCCCGGCCGGCTGCGCGTGCTTCGCGCGGAGAGATGCCCGCGTGGGCTGTGTTTTCGGGGTTGTTTTCTCATGCCCAGCACACTCCCAACACAGATGTCCGCCGTGGCGAGAGAAAAGCAATATTGACAGTGCCTCTGTGCCCAGGCTGGCCGGGGTTGGGAGCCATCTTTCCTGACCCGCTTTCCCCCCTCCGCCGCCGCCGGCGGGCAGGGGACGTTCGATTGTGGAGGCCGTGCGCTGGCAGGACGCCCTGCCTCGTCCAGCCGGCAGCCAGCATGGTAATGAGACAGTTTCTATGGAAATGAGCTTATAACTATTCATTTTCTCCCCATTCCCGATCCATCCACAAAGAGGTTTTCCAAAATGACCCCCATTTTCGTCCCCCTAACATGTCCTCACGCCGCTGCCGGACCCGCTAATCAGCCTCGGGAGGAGAAAGGCAGAGGAAGCGGGGCCTTTGAGGGGATGTGGGAACGGCCGGCCGTGGGCACTTGGTGCGGCTGTGATCGGCAAACAAAGAACCCTGCACCGGCTCCGAGCGCCAAGTTGCAAATAAACTTTTCCTGGAGCACTTTTTCCAGCGCGTTGCCGTGTGTGTGTGTGTGTGTGTGTGTGTGTGTGTGTGTGTGTGTGTGTGTGTTTCTGGGGAGGCTCTCCTTGGCCATCTTTTGAGCAACTTTGAAAACCCGTCTGTTGCACAGGACCGTTCCGAGTTGGCCTCCTTCCTGCTCGCCGCCCCTCCTCACCTGCCAGCTGCTCTCGGGAGTGAATCCCTGTCTTTCTGAAACCCGAAGAGGGGGCAAGGGCGGGAACACGGGCCTGTGGGGGGGGGGGTGCTCACGGACAAACAAACTGCCTGATGCTCCCCCCACTGCCACCCCCGCCCCTGCAGGCTGTCAGAGTGATGCGGCTGACAATTCCATCTCCTTCCCGCCCCTGCTCGGGGCCCCAGAGAACAGACCGTGCATTCAAGAGGATGCTGGGTGCTGCTGCGGGGTGCCCTAGTCCGTGTCGACTCGGGGGGGGGGCCTGGGGGACACAGCAGACCTGCCCACAGAGCTTCTAGCACAACCAGGCTGTGCTGGTTGGCCAGCCTCACTGCCCTCTCAAGGCGCTGTGGGTCCAAAGAGCTCACCATCAGGTTAGCGGTGGAGGGTTTAACAGCTATGCCCTCAGCGGGGTTGTTCAAGGGGATAGGGATCCAGAGAGAAACAGGGCCTGTAGAGGAACCTGGTCTGAATCATCCAGGCTTCTCTCCTCCTGGCTGTGTGGTTCTGAGCCGGGCACTTAACCTCTCTGAGTCTTGGAGGCCCCATCTGGAAAGGAGGGTGGGCACAGCACTCCTGGGAAAACTGAACTGGGGGTTCCTTCCATGTCCCTAGCACCACCTAGAACCTGTCATCCCGGCAGTTCACGGTCAGCTGCACTATATTCTCACTGTCGCCAGTTTGTTCAGCTCTCAGACACTCACCAAGAGGCAGCCTCAGAGGGGGGGGCTGATCCAAGCTCAGTCTAGAGGCCTGGACAGTCACAAGTGCCTGTCGCTGGAACAACAGGAGAGTAGACATTTTTTGTACTTTGGTTCTGGGGTTCTCTGTTCCCTACGCTGAGTCTCCGTAACTCTGGGCCATGGGAGCTCCTTCAGGGTCACCATTCATGTCCTCTCACCATGCGAGGCAGCTGCCTGCCCTCTGCCCCATGAGCACCTCCAGGAGTAGAAGTTGGTGGCATCTAGGGCTGACCCTGCAGTCGATGCATCTGACATTCTGCATGCCTAGGAACCCGGACAGCAGAGTGTGGAGTCTAACGTCAGAAAAGTAGCCGGGCCTGCCTTCTTGCCTGTCACACACCCCTCCCTCCCCAGTGTTTTCTGCCTCTCTAGCCCGTGCAAACAGCACAAAGACAGCAGCCACAGCTCACGCAAAGGTCCTGGGGGTCCTCACGGGCAGGGCCCACCCAGCATTGTGTGTTGTGAGCGCAGAACTCTGCTGCCAGAGCTCTGACCGCTGGATGCTGGTAACGAGATGTCGTGGTAGCTGGATGTAGTGCCCATGAACAAATGAAGAATTCAGGCAAATAGTAAATCCTTTTTTTAAAAAAAAAATTAGTGTAAGTCTATCACCGACGAGATTTGGGATCTATGTATCTTAAAGCATATTCACTGCTTATGTGGAAGTTTTCAATGAAATCCCCCCCACCCCCAGTGGCCTGAATCCTGAACTGAGGTGTCCCTGTACTTGTTCGGGTCCCAACGAGTGGCATCAGCCCCCACCCAGTTCCCCTGCCCCTACACATGCGAGTATGATCAAGTGTTGAGGCTGGTTCTGGAACCTTCAAGCCCACCACAAAACCTGAAGGTGCCTGGGTCCACCTACAGGAATTCGGCTCCCACATCGCCTAAGACACGCTTCTGCCCCTTTCCAGCTCTGGAAGGCTGGCAGTGTTCACCAGCAGGGCCCCTTGGTGATGGTAGCAGCGTGTGACACTGTTTGTGCGCTTGCCCTGCTCAGCGCCAGGGCCGGTGCACCGCATGGCTGCCTGCCTCCGGTGAGCGGCCCAAGGTGTGGCCTGGCCCCGCCTCCGTCCACACGTCCTGCGCCCCACGCACAGCGGGGCCAGCTTGCTACATGTTTTCATGAAAATGACTTTGCAAACGCATAGACTCGGGTTCCCTCGGACTCAATCAGTGCCCCTGGCCCCTCTGCGGGCCGAATGAGAAGTCCTGGCTCTCCCCGTTCACGCGCCCTTCTCGGCATGGAAAGAAAATACTTGTGTAAAGGGTTAACTGTCTTTGCGGAAAGAATGATGTGTTCTTTCCAGGCTGTTCAGGTGCAGGCGAGGAGGAAGAAAATGATGGTTCAGAAACATCTTTAACTAAAAGCCTTGACTTGAAAGAAGCGCCCTTTCAGTAGAAAACAAGTTGAAATTCTGATGAGGATCTTGTAGGAAGATCCCTGGGCAGGGCCAGACCTGATTGTTTACAGGAGTTTGCTTTGCCGACAGTGGGCCCCGGGCTGAGAAGCCGTTGTGTGGAAGGGTGTCCCAGAAAGTACTGGGGACAAACTCATGCTTAAAAACAACAGCAACAACAACAACAACACACGTGTCTGCATCGTTCACCTCATGCTTAAACGTAAAAGGCTGAATAAAGCAGATGTCCACGGCCGAGGTGAGCCACCGATTCAAATCATGTCTGATGTGTCGTGAAAATACTTGATGCGGCTGATTGTGAGTGTATACGTTGGGGTGTGTATAAACATTCAAATGATACAAACACAGACTGACTAAAAGCACACCAAATGTGATTGCTCACTGATGGCGTGTCAGATGTTAAGTGTGTGTGTGTGTGTGTGTGTGTGGCAAAAATATATATAGAACAAGATGTTTGCCATGTTGACATTCTTATGTGTCCCATTCAATGACATTAATTATATTCACCCTGCTGTGCACCCAGCTTCCAAATTTCTCTTCGATTTTTATTTCCATTAACAAAAAGTCTTTGCATTGTCTGTGAAGAGTGGTTGCTCTGTGACAGACTCGTGTGCACGTTTGCCACCTAGCACTTAGATTTGTACGTGGAAAAAAGGGGTTCGGTGGGGACACACCTGAGGGTCCTGATTCTGAGCCTGATGGGCCTCCCCTGGGAGGGAGGCAGGGCAGGAGCTAGGGACCTGGGGGAGTCGCCAGGGGTACCGGTCCCCTTGAAGGCCCAGCCTCAAGCCACTGTCATTTCTGAGGCAGTTTCGGCTGGCAGTCACACCCAAATCCCACACACACCATCTCCTCGTGTGACGGCTGACCCCCAGGCGCCTGTCCAGCATGACCTAATCTGCAGGGGTGTGCACAGGCCACTCTGGCCCAGAGCTCCCAAACCTTGTTTGCTTTCCTCTGTGTGCCACCAGCTCTTGTCTCTACCCCTTGTCACCTCTTTTCTGCCCACCTGAGGACCTGTCCCACCAAACGCCGGGGCCAGCCATAAGCCCCCTGTGTTTCCTACAGAAAACCAGGGCCCCTCTTTGATCCAGGAATCCGGGGCCAGGGCTGTCCCCAAGAAACACAATGCCTGGAGTATCTGGGAGCGTGCTTAGAGCCAAAGATGACCAACAGCAAGTCCGGAATGGGAATGTCATTGGCCAGCCTTGGTTGCAGGTGGCTCCGTCTGGTCACCCCCCACCCCTGGAGCCCTGAGCACTGGCTCAGGCTCTGCCTATGCTGGGCCCAAGTTAGGCTGACGCCAGACTTTGAGGAATCACCAGGTCCCCACGAAGTCATTGAAGACTGTTCCCCAGTCCCCAGAACAGAGTGGACAGCACTGCTGGGTTGGTGTTGAAGCTTTTTGAGAAGATGCACCCCCCCCCCCCCTTGTTTTCCACACACAGCGGAACCCATGTTGGAGCCAGAGCCGGAGTCTGGACATGTAAGCGTAACCTCTGACCTTCAGGCACCAGGGCTATTCTCTTTGCTGGCACAAAAGGGACCCCAAATGCTGAGCCCACCAAGAGCTCAAAGACCGAAGCTTCTCCGGTGGGGCTTCTTTCGCCCCTGCCTCTGGCTGATTAAAACCATCCTGGGGGTGGGACTTTTCCAAATGTCCCCAGGCCCCAGGCAGATGCAAATGAACTCTCCGAGTTTCAAAAAAAAATGACCACAACCATGCTTCCTGGGGCTGGAGTGGGGCATTGACTTGGCTCGGGGTCAACCTGTCATTGACCTCAGCAACACAGCCGCACAACCACAGAGACAGGCTCTTATGCTCACGCATGTCACCTGGCTCCAAGAGCGAGACCCCTCAGAGCCCCCTCCAGCCATCCTGCCACTGCTAGGGGTGGAGCGTCCCTTGTGCAGCCCAGCAGCCTCTGACAGAATGGACCCGCCCCGTCCCTGTCCCGGTCCCTGGACTGCAATCCTCCCCCAAGCAGGTCTCCAGGCCTTTCTTCCTGCAGACAGAGCCTGGCGGGCCGGACCTGCCCACCTCTCGGGCAGCCGCCGGGCCCTGAGCCTCCACCTCCGACTCTTGCTCCCTCACCGCCTTCCCACCGGTGAGGACAGCCTGAGAACTGCCCTGGGGATTTCTGACCCTGGAATTCTCCAGGGGGCTAGAAAGGTCCCATCTTTCTCCGGTGGAGTGGCCAGTGGTTTCCAAGCGCTGACCTTTCCGGTTGCCCAGTCTGACGCTTTACCCACAACACCACCAGGGAGTCTGCCTGCCACCGCCGCACCTGGTAAGGGTTGCTAAAGTGCATCCTAGAACCAGTAGGAGTATGGGGACCCAAGTCAGAGCGTGGGCAGCAGGGGCTCTGGGGAGACAAATGCAGTCTCTCTCTCTCTCTCTCTCTCTCTCTCTCTCTGGCAGTGGGGAGCCATGTTTGGGAGCTAGATGGCGGTGATGGTCTGTACAGCGTTGGGGGTGTCCTTCGCGTCGCCGAGTTAGCCTCTTTAAAAAAAAAAAAAGAAAGAAACGGTCACAACGGCACATTTTGTATTCGTCTGCTTTACCACGAGAAAGGCGGAAACTTAACGTGCACCCCACGTTCAAATCGATGGCAACAGACATTCACACGGGTCACCCCCAAAGGCAGGGCATGTGCCTGGTCACCCCTCTTCGCCCCAAACCCAGCCGGGCACCCAGCCCCATCTGTTGCTCCAAGCAGCCGGAGAGCCCCGTTCTATCACAGCTCAAAGTAGGTTATCTGAATAAACGGGAGAGGAAGTCAAGGAGATATATTAGCGAGGCGGCCTATTTGTCATCTCCTCTGTCTCTCCTTCCCCAAGACTATCGGTGATGAATTTGCAAATGGTCCCAGGTTATGACAGCGCTGTTTTCTTTCTTCATTATTTATCCCTTCTCCAAGCACCTCGATTAGAGGCCCGATGACAAATGCATGAATAAAAGGCAAAGACAATATTTGAGCAAAGCGTTGTAAATCTCCCTCTACGCTTTATTAATTTAGAGAAGTCCATTCTACCAAGCAGTTCCAAAGAGATGGCGAGGAGACCTCAGCAGGGCTCTGGTCCCTGAGGGTCAGGGAGAGGGGACAGAGTCCTCACATCCTGGAAGAGTCCATCTCCTCCCACCCTGCGCCTTCCGACTCCCTAGACTTCTGTTCCATAGACGACACCCCAGGGGCTCTCCCTCACATTCTGGCGAGCAGGAAGTGGCCCGGTCAGAAATGACTGCTCATTTTTCCTGGGGTCAAAGCCCAGGACCTGGCTGGCATGGGAGGGAGGGGCTGGAGAAGGGGTTATGCTGCTCACATCAGAGGAAGGAAAAGAAAACGGGTGGGGGCAGATGCTGAGTGCGGGAATGGGGTGTTTGGCTCTAATGCTCTGTGCCAGAGCCCCATGGTGCCAATCTGCTACCCACTACGGCCACAGCAGCCCGGACCGTGGCTGGCTGCAGAGATCACCTTCTTGGCTTCACTGATTGGACAGAGCTGCTGCCCCCCGGGCAAGTCTGACCCTTCAGCCGACTGCCCCATGTTGGTCTTTTCTTTTAAAATCCCCCCAGGAGGGGACTGAGACACCCCACCCCCATCTCACCATCTGCCTGGGTGGCGCAGGTTATCGATCCGGGGATCCCAGAGAGCAGGCACCCCTGACATAAGCCTTCCTGCTGCCCGTTCTCAGAGCTCCTGGGTCTCAGGTGGAGGTGAGGCCCTCCCGTGGGGTCCCCGAGAAGCTCTGCTCCCCTACGTGAACCTGAAAACCGGGATCGTGTTGCTGTTTTTGTCTCAGGATGACATACACATGTGCTGGGGCATTCACTGGGGGTGCATCAGAAGAAAGGCTTGGCCATCCAACGCCTGACCACCCTGTGATGCACACAGGGTCCCCACCTGTCTAAATAGGCTGGTCTTCATTCTCGAGTTCACTGAGATTGACCGGCTTTCCTCAGCCTGGCCTAGCACCCGCCTCTCCCACTCGAGACGTTTGTTTGCTCTCTCCCCACCTCACACACACACAGGCCCCCGGTGTAACGGTTGCCCATGAGCCAGAGGTACCCAAAAGAAGAGGCGTGCTTGGGAGGTCCCGCCCTCTCTCTACCAGACACCATGGCCTCCTTGGTACACAGGACAGGTAACTTCAGTCCACGTGACCAGGCAAAGGGGCGCCCAGAGCGGTGACTCGAGACCCTGGCAGGTCAGATGGGTCTGCAGATCACGTAAAGCTGCGGCTACCACCACCACCCACCCCCACCCTCCCCATGGTGGGAACTGTGTGATCTGGGACGGGGCTGATCCCCTGAGCCTCCAACCCCGGCAGTATCCAGTCCCGAGGCTTCTTTTCCCACTGAGTCAGTTGCACGCCAATCCCAGAGCACACAGACAGCCCTGGAGTGAGGCAGCAGACAGCTCTGTCCCTCCTGAGCGCGCGCACACACACACACACACACACACACGCACACACACACACCCCGCCTGCTGGACAGAGCCCCCACCAGAAAGATCCATCCTTGAGAGGGAGAGTGCTCCAGCCCCCTGCGCCGGCCCCGCCAGTCCATTTAGGGGCACAGTGGTGGACCTGCCTCAGCGGCCCCTAATGAGTCCTCTCAGGCTCGGCCGTGGCAGGCCCCGTGACCGAGAGCTGCGTCTCCCACAGAAGAACAGCGCGGAGCCCAGTGGGACGCGGCCTGCTAAAATCAGAACCGCGCACACAAAAGAGCTCAGGGACCGGGAGCCGGGTTGGAAGGGTGGGAGGGGAGGCATTCCCAGGCTGACTTTATTTTATTTTTCGTTCATCAGCCTAATTGCTCGGGAAGCTGTGTCTTTCTGTAAAGCGGGCTTGCAGACACCTCCCCGCCACCGCGTGAAATGAAAAGTTCCAGCGCACGGATCCGGGCGCCGATCGGCACACGCTCATTCGACTTCTGTCAGGCGCGGGCTGCGTGTTATTAATATAATTGCCAGCTATGGAAACGTTATATTTACGGAGTTTTCTATATTACCTCATCTTCCGGGCCTCTCAACGGTGCAAGTTTAATATTCAGCTGGTGTTTACTTAGCATATGACTGTTAATCAGTGTAAATTAAATGTGTATTTGAAACCCCCACTTAAAACCCTGCTAATTATTTTTTGATCCAAACAGGACTGCCTTTTCCGGAAGGGTGAATCGGGACTCTCCGGGATCAAATACTAGCGAGAGAGACTGCTGCCAGCTCTGGAACTCAGCCTCTCGGAATTGCAGGCAGCAATCGCTCCTGCCCCGGTTTCTCCTCAGCAAAGAGTGGGCTCTTTCCTTCCACTCTGGGCCCTGCCTGTTGGAAATCCCTGTCCCCAGAGGGGGTCCAGCCAGTAGCTCTTTGTCTTAGGCTGCCACCTGCCCCCGATGGGGGTTGGGGGTGGGGACTGGGGGGTGGGGGAAGGCTGTGTGTTCACCTCTGCTAAACACAGGCCACTTTTTCAGCTCCGGAAGCTGATGGCATATACACACACACATGAACACAGACAACAGGCACTCAGGTGCCCATGTATGTAGCACACACATATTCATGCACACACACAAACCAGACCCTGGTAGTCTGTTGTCAGCCATTTCTGGTTGGCGGGGGGGAGGCACACTCCTGATTCTGGCTATACCCTTCCAGACTCCCCTCAGACCCTAGCCCACCCAACTCTGGGCACCTCTGCTTGCACACCCGGAGGCACCGGAGGGGGCGGGGGAGGCTGCAGTGGGAGAAGAAGAGAGAGTCAGGCCCAGCCAAGTGTCCAGCCTGCACCCTCCACACATGATGCAGGGTAGTGGGTGCCAGTAGGGACTTGCTGGTCAGGACCTCAAGCTGGCCGGTTACCTTCCCAGGACAACCACTTCCTCAACACCTCCCTGGCCAAGGATCCTTTTTAGAAACGGCCTCCATTTATGACTGACTCCCTGAGGGTGGACCACCTAACTCAGTGTCCTTGCCTAAGGGAGGGACCCAGCAGAGAAGGGGGCCACTGGGGGAGTGCTGACTCCATTCTGTCAAGACCATCTTGAGATGGCAACTCAAGAACTAAGGATCATGACCTCAGCAGCTACGGCCAAGTTCTTGAGTTTCAGCCCAGGGTCTGCACAATCTTCTGTGCAGCAAACAGGGCCAGGGGGCAAATAGCAGTACAGCAAGGGTCTGGGAACCCCTGTCACTGCTCTTGGAGACCCCATGGGGAGTGTGACTTCCCAGAGAGGTGCCTCAGAACTGCCAGTGAATGCCCACTCTGGCAACAAGCCGATTCGGCCCCTAGTAACTCCTCTGTGAGTCTTTATGGAGAGATGGGCTCCAGCAGTGCCCAGTTACCACAGAAGGTCAACAAACCAGGGGATGAAGAGCGGCCAGCCTGGGAGAGCATAAAGGGCATCTGTGAATTAACAAGAGGTGGGTGGGCGGATGGAGGGACCCGGGAGTGTGTGGGAGGACTGATGAGGGGATAAGTGGATGAGTGGGTGGGTAGAACAGTCGATGGATGAATGGCAAAGTGGATAGATGGATGGATAAGTGGATGAGTAAGTAGATGAGTGGATAGATAGAGAGGTAGATGGATGAACAGAGGGGTTGGTAGGTGGATGGGTGGATGGCTGGATGGCTGGATGAGTGGACACTGTCTCACAATTAAGGGCCTTCTTTGCTAGGTTGGAAACAGTCTGAGTGACCTAGCTCCCTGATTTTGATCCAAGAGGTACTCCAGCGTAGCACTCATACCTTGCTTAGATCTGACCAGACTTTCATTTTCCCTGACGGATCTCAGCCAGATAGGGCTCTGATCACGGTAACATGCATGGATTCAGAAGGTGGCCTGGTGACGCTTCACAAAGACACCAAGGAGAGCGCAACCTACCCTTCCATGCCACCTTCTTTTGCCTGAAGAGCAGGGAGTCCTTCCCCAAAGGCACCTTCCTTTCCCAACATTGAAAACTCTGTGTGGGTCACAGGGAAGTCACTCCTAAGATAGGGAGTGGGGTCTCAGGCTGGTCCATAACCCTGCACTCTTCCCACGAAGCCACGATGAGAACTGAAAGGGGCTAAATCGGGGTGGTCAGGGTCACCTCACATGAGCATCGGCCGAGCCATCTCCACAATGGATAAGGCTCACTTCCTGTCAAACTGCCGATAGCTGGGGCTTCTGGCTGTGGGATCCCAGCACGAAGCCTCGAGGACACTGGGCACCTCCTGCCACTGAAGCCACTGGCCCATACCTCTCAGCTTGAAGCAGGACTGGACTCCTTGGACATGGAATGCCAGCAGCCAATGACTGCTTCCAGCAGGTCCCCAGCCAGCGGCTGTCTTTCCTGAGCCCCAGAGACCCTTCCCTCACTCTGGAGGGATGACATGGCTGAAGCACTCACGAGGAAGGAGCCTTGGGCACTGTTGGGTTTGGTCTTTTTCACAAAGAAAGAGTGGTGAGTCTGGGAACCACACACTCATCCGAGTTGCTGCCTCCCCCTCCTGGAGCTGCCCCTCCGACCTAAACTGTGAGGCAAGACCAACGATGTTGTCATTCAAACCCCCACAGGCCACCCCCCACTCTCCCCAAACATCCCCTGCTCTCTCCTGGAACCTGATCTCTCCCCCTCCTTCCCACTCTGACTCGCCAGACTCAGGTGAGCCCAGACAAGTGGCATCAGGGGAGCCGTTTCCTGGGAGCCGGCAGAATCTTGGAGCAGAGCCGGGGACTGGGGACTGGCGGACCTTGGGGGGACTGTTGTAGCTCCAGCAGGTAGGAGGACAGACATGGGCTGTCCTGTCACCTGTCAGCAGTGCCCAAGCTGAAAACTCTCCCGACTGGCCTCTAAGCCACTGGTCTCCCAAGAGTAAGTCAAAATATTTGGGAATTATGACTTGTCACTGACCAAGACAACAACAACAACAACAACTAGTGACCAGGCTTTTGAGAAAGACTCTGAGCAGATGTCAAATAAAAGGAGATGGACGTGAGAGATTTTGTGGACGCCCCTCCCACCCTGACTCCGGCCCCTGGAGACCTCGGGAGACCAGGCAAGAATCAGAGCACACTGGTTTCCCATGAGCAGCTGGTGCCAGGCCAAGACTCCTGAGTTGGTGTGCTTGCACAAATGGCCCCCACGCGTGGCCTGTGGGGGTGGGGAGAGGACACATCTGGCTGGGAGGATGAGAGCTGGGTCCTGGTTCGTCCCTTTGCCACGTGGCCTGGGGCAAAGGCTCCACTCCTCTGCTGGCTGCCCTCCCACAATGGATCCGATGAGCGGACATCAGGGGCTCCCTCTCACTCCAGAGACACCATGGTGTAGGAGGCCATGGTGGGTCAAGAGGTGCAATCTAAGGGGGTCTCGGAGCATGTCCCCTGGCCCAGACCCTGCCTGGGGATGGCTCAGAGATTCACACTTGCTGACACCGCTCTCTTCCTCCTCCTCCTCCTCTTCATCCTCATCATCTCCCTGGTCCTCCTTCCCCTCCTCATCACCAGGAGGAATTGAATGGAAACTGCCCAGGGCGAGGCTGAAGTCCTGACCCCTGACCTGTGGATGGAGTCAACGGGGCAATGGGTGCTTTCCTGTGCTGGGTTCATGAGGTCGTCCCAGCATGGGTGGGTCCTAGCTCTAGTCCAGCTTGAGTGTTGAAAGGAGCAGAATGGGCCTCGAGGCCCACAGACAGGAAAGATGCCTGCTAAGATTGCACCCCAGGGGATTCTCGGATGCCTGCAATCGAGAGAAGGCTTACACATCATTTCTCATTAATTGGCAGTTATGTTTCTGCTCCCTTCTCTTTTACAGCCTAACTCTGGGGTGCAGGCGAGCCACTTGAAGCACAACTGTTCCTTTCCCAGGTCATATATACCACTTGGCAAAGAGTCGTCAGCTGTCTGGCCTTGGCCAAGTCAAGGTATTTTCAAAATTTCTTCGACGCCAGAAATCACCAAGGGGGCAAGGAGTGTCTGCGCAACCCTTGAGACCCCTGAAAGCCAATCTACCATGAAAGTGGTCAAGGAGAGGGCCCAGGACAGGCAGGGTCTTCTGCGGGGAGCAGTGTTGCTGGGTGCCAGGCAGCCAACCCCAGCCACCACTGATATCCAGGAACCACTTGTGCGTGCCTGCCAGGCACTCCAAAAAGCAGGGGTGCCCCCAGGAAGCTGGCCACCAGTGTACATCACCCCACTTTTCCCAATAGCTGAAAGGTAGTACTAACCCGACTGTCCGCCAACAAGTGATGTGACTACAACAGCACCCTGTGAACACCGTGGAGCACTGCTCGGCCAGTGCCCGCCATGACACAGGGGAGTCATGAGATCACAAAAGGCCAGGTGCTGTGCAGCCTCACGTACAGGAGCTGAGCAAGGCCCCGGAGACCAGAGTTGCTTGGTGGATCCCAAGGTCAGGGAGGGAGAGGTGGGTGTGTGGCTGAGGGGGTGGGGAGGTCAAGTTCATGGCGATGCATTGAGGTGGAGAAGGAGGGCCCCTGCACAGAAAGCCATCTGCGCCGCTGAGCCAGACACACAGACACGGCTGGGAGGGAGAGTCCGATGGTGTGTGTTTTCCCCACAATAAAAACGCAAACGTAAAATAATAAAAGAACGCATGGCCTGCAATCACTTAGCAGCCCTGACAAGGAGAAGGGCTGCAAGGAGGGTTCAAGTGGCCTGGGCACAGGACGGGGTCTATGCTGGGCGGCTAACCACAAGGTCAGTCGTTTGAATGCACCAGCAGCTCCCCGGGAGAAAGTCAATGCTTTCTGCTCCCAGAAAGAGTTAGTCTCAGAAACCCACGGGAATAGTTTTACCCTGCCCTGTAGGGAGCCCTGGTGGTGTCATGAGTGATGTGTTGGGCTGCTCACTGCAAGGTTGGCAGTTCAAAACCGCCAGTCACTCCACGGGAGAAAGGGGAGGCCTTCCGCTCCCATAAAGGTGCACAGTGTACAGCCTGGGAAACCCGCAGAGGTGCTTCTGCTCTGTCCTTGGTAGGGGGTTGGGGTGGAGGGTGGTGATGGGTTGGCCTGGACTTGAGAGCAGTGTTTTGGTGGGTGATCACTGAGTCACTCTGATGACCAGCCCATCCCTGCACCCAGGGAACAAGAGAACCACTGGCCTGTGTTCTCGGACACTCAGTGACTCAGCAGCTGAGCGCACGAATGTTAACCACAAAGTTGGAGGTTTGAAGCCGCGTTCCCGGTCGACAGCTCTGCAGAAGAAAGACCCTGCCGCTGTCTCCTATATACAAAGGCTGCTACCTGCACATCCCCGGAGGCGGCTCAAGCCTGTCACATGGGGTCTCAAGGATCAAAGATGGAGTGGAAGACACCCAACAGCACCTGCCCGGGGCATCCCTAAAAACTGCCTGGAGCCCTTTCTGGAAATCAGGGCATGGTGGTCCTCTCACACTGGACAGGGCTGACTGGCTGTTCTCGTTGACCTGGACTCGTACCAACGACCCCAGCGTCCCCCCTACCCCACTGCCCAACACCTTGTGAACCCACAAGGACCATCACTCCGGTGACTAATGACGTAAAGAGGCCTCCCTGAGCCAAAGCCAGTACCCTGCCCCACGCCAGCGGGCAGCCCCTGCTCTGGAGACCCTGCCGAACCTAAAAGCATGGACAGAATGTTAAACCAAGAAGGCATCTTAGTAGGAATGGCACGAAAGCTCCCACTTTACATCGGAGGACACAGGCCCCAAGAGAGGAGGGGGCATGGAAAACCAGGCACACGGAAGGATGGGAGGTGCCCTTGCCCTGAGTTCCAGGGACATTTCAGCATCCAATGCCATGGCACCATGGGGTACCCTGATCCATTGCAGACTGCTTCCCATGTACCCTCCATTGGATAGGGCGGGGGAGGGGGGTTCTGCCCTGACCACTGACTGACCTGTCACAGATCCCCGTGGAACACAGGCCGGCAGACCTGATCGGCAAGCCCAGCAAGGTCAGCACCTTCCCCTGGACGCTGGCTTCTCTGGCCCAAACTGTGTTTCTCAAATGGCAATCCAGCAACTTGCTGGGCTCACGGACTTGGGGACCGGAGGATGATCTTGAGACCCTGAGAAGGAGCCAGAATGCAAAGGCAAGAGAAAGAGGGTATCTCCTGGACCCTCAAATCCAGAAGGCAGTGCCCCTGTTATGGGGTGAGCTACGTCCCTCCAGAAAGATACACTGTATCCTCCTTGTACCTGTGCACAGGTCCATAGATATATCGAGTGATGTCGGTCTTGAAGATGCCATCTGCAATTAACCGTGGGCCCCTAGCGGACATGGAAATGGGGTCTCACCCAGGGGGTGCCATGTGAGGCTTTGTCTGTAAGCCAAGACCCACTAGGGGCCACCTGGAGGCTACAGAACCTGGGAGAGGCAAGAAAAACGTCACAAGATTCGACAGAGAGAGGGGGCCCTGTGGGTGTCCTGGTCAGACCCACCCCCCCCCACCCCCCAGCCTTCACAGCTGACCAAGGAGACATTCCTATTCTCTTCCCTCGTCCCCAGGCTGGAATTGGACTTGCAGGTCCCAATATTAAAAGTCCTGGCCACTTTGGATGAGGGACTGACAGGCAGCTTCTAGGGTACAGCCCATCTGCCCACCCACCTGGCCACACAGCTTTGTCTGTGGGCAGTGGGTGAGTTCTCCTTAGTTTCTGGGTCCCACAAGAGGCTCCGTGGGGAGCCTCACTGGGAAGATTCTCTGCCCTGGCCCAGGGCCTAGTTTCTCTGGGAAAGCTTTGCAATGCCACATCCACGGGTCTCTGGGATCTGGGATCTCACCTGCAACTGCCCCCACAATCCGGGAGCCCCTGCAAGCTGTGCTGATCTCTTCGTGCACAGGACCCTGTTCTTGCTCTGCAGGCCAGCTACTGAGCATGTGCAGTACAGGAGTGACCATTCTGAAGACTGGAAAAAGCCTGCTCCTCTTCCCCGCTTGGGGACTCGGGCTCAGACCACCAGATCAGAGAGGCAATTCCAGCAGGGCCTGGCCTGGAGAATCAGAGCCCCAAGGAAGGGGATCTTCTAGTGCAGTGGTTCTCAATCTTCCTGAGGCTGCCACCCTTTCTACAGTTCCTCATGATGTGGTGACCCCCCCACCCCAACAGTCATAAATGAGTTTCATTGCTACTTCATAACTGTTATTTTACTACTGTTTTGAATCACAATGTAAATATCTGATATGCAGGATGTATTTTCCTTGTTACAAAATGAACATCATTAAAGCAGAGTTATGAATCACAGAAACAATATGCAATCCTATATTTGAAATAGTTATTTCTAGTGACAAATCCATGAAACATCCTGAAGCATGGTGTAGCATGGGTAACAGTCTTCATGCTGGGTACTCGTATGTGGGCATATCTGCATGTGGGCAGACTCTCCTGGAGACAGATAGAGGAGCAGAGTCTTGGTTCCTAAGATCATCGGAAATATGTGTGTTCTGTCGGTCTTTGGCAACCCCTATGAAAGGGTCGTTCAACCTTCAAAAGGGTCTCGACTCAGAGGTTGAGAATCTCTGTTCAGAAGCTGAAACAAAAGCATCCCTGTGGCCAACATATAATGCCTACTGGGCTTGAGTCTGCTTGGAGCAGGCGGAGGTGGAGGAGAGTGTGCTCTCTAGCTCCTCGGCCTATGCCACCATGTGAGGGCTCTGCCTGGATGTGCCCCACAGGAGGAAGTGATGCCACATGCGTGGCAGCCACAGGCACCTACGTCACAAACGCTTACACTCAACTCACACATGGTCACCAGGAGCACAGCCACATTCACACACCCACCAGCAGACACACACTCACCTACCCACGGTCACACACTCACACACATTATCCCTACACACACACACACACTCACACCCACTCTCAGGCTCATGCGCGTGTGCTCGCCGACCCACAGGGTGACCCTCAGCCACACACACACTTGCATACCTTCACAGCCACCCACATGCCCACGGTCACCCACCCACATCCAGTCTCGCCTCCCCAGAATGTCACACACATACACAAAGCCTCCCGTGCGGTGTGCCCTCACACTTGTGCGCACTCACGGGACTCACACTCACACTCTTGCACATGCACGTACACACTGACATACAAGGTTTTGTGGGTTTTTCCCCCTTGCCAGCTCCAGCGCTAGCCAACATTTACACTGTACGAGCATGACTGCATTCACTCATTTCACTACTCGGACCGAACATATACCACCACGCGTAAGTACTGCCTCGGGCCACAGGCAGCAATGTGGCATGCTTGTTTTAAAATTGGGAACCATTCCTGAACCCCTTAGAGCTAAATATGTTAATGGTTTGGGTGAGTTTTGCAAGAGTCTACAGTTCTTTCCCTCGTCTATCTCTTGCAGAGAAACCCTCTCACGCAGGAGACAGCCAGCACATCTTCACTGGCTAGTTGATGCCTCGTTAGCAACCCAACCGTGTCCCGGCCACAAGAAGCTCAGAAGCCAAAGCCCCTGCATCTGTGGTGGGACCTTGTTCAGAGCTAGCTTCTCCCCTGGAAGGTGCTGCCAGTTAAGTTATGATGAGCCCTGATCTTATCCGGCTGGGGTCTTCATTAGAAGAGACACAGAGACACCCTCCACCACCACCATCCGAGGGAAGGTAGTCCTGGAGTGACAAGGCTTTGCTGTCACTGCAAGCACTTGAGCCACCTGAGCCCCACAAGGCAAAGAAGGACCTTCCTCCACAGTCTTTAGAAGGAAGAGGGGCTTGCTGCCCCTCTTGGACTGTGGCCTCAGATCAATCTGCCCGCGGGTTGATTGTGATGGCTTCCCTATTTGCCAGGATGCTAAAAGCTATGGGACCGGTATTTCAAAATCCACCAGGATCACCCCGACAGAGAGGTTTCAACAGAGCGTCCAGAGTGCGACAGACAGGAAGAAGGAGCTGGCCATGGAGACCCCTGAGAAGTATGAGCCCCAGCCTACCGTCGGAGTCTTGAGCCAGCTTCCGTTGGATGTGTCCTCATGAGAAAAGGACCCCAGACCTGGCTAGGCAGAGGGCTAGTGAAAATGAAGAAGACCATGATGAGCTGCAGTGACACACAGGGCTGGGCAAGGAAGGGAGCTGCTGGACACACGTGGTCATGAGCCGGAGCCAATCTGACCATTAGTAGCCTGGCAAGTGGTTCAGTGTTCGGCAACCAACTGAGGGTTGGACCCACCCAGTAGACCCACAAGACAGAGAGCTGCCGGCCTCGCTCCTGGAAGACCTCCCCATGCCACTGGACTCAGTCTCATGGTGCCGCTCGGAGTTGGGAGTGGCCAGCACTCAAGCGTGAGCTCCAGCTTGAAGAGAACTCGCTATCGCTCTTGGAACACGCTTAGCCGGTGTTGCTTCGTAAGGCGGCCCCCCAAACCATCCTGGTTCTCCTTCCCTTCTGAGCCCTCTCAGAAGAGGGCAAGGAGTGGGAGGGAGAGTGCGTCAAGTAGGGGTGCACAAAGAGGAACTCAGAAATCATCGGGAAAACAGGAGAAATTGCAGCAGCACCCATTCCAGAAATACCAAGTGTGTCTGTGTAGGCGCGTGTGCATATGCGTGCCCGGGTGCTCTCTGTGTACCTGTGTGTGTGCACCCGTGTGCGTGCATGTGCGAATGCCTGCAGGTGCCTGTGTGTGGGCATGCTCAGCACAGCCCTCTGTGACAGAGAGAGCACAAGCCCAGCCGCGCATTACCAAAGGTTCCTCGAGGTGGCTGCTCTTCGTTGGATGACTTGAACGACCCCAAGGGGCGCTGGGGATCACGGGGACAGCCACCTGACCTCTGGGTGACAGGGCTGCCGGCATGCTGGGGCGATAGGGACCCGGGACTCGCTCAGACAAATTAGATAATTAAATGGAGGCCAGCTAGATAAATTGCACTTTCTTAATGAGGTTAGCGGGAGTCCTCGTGGGTGCATGGAGCCTCGCTGGCTATGTCGCCAGGCCCTTGAGGAGGTATGCCTGGTCCTTGGCTGCCTAACCCCCTGCCCCAGGTCTTCTGATAACATCTGGTGTCTGCAGAGGTGGAGGTGGGAGATAGGGGGCCACATGGCAGATACTCCCTCTCCCATCTCTGAATCCAGTGCCATGCAGATCTGTTGTTAGAGATCTCGGGGTGAAGCCGGAGATCAGGCTGTCGGAGATGACCCATCTATGTGTCAGGCTCAGAGACATGCAGCTCTGAAAGGGGAATCAAGCAGGATCCCCTCGGGGATGTGCACAGACCCTTCCACAGCCTTGCACAGACTTCCTTCTGCAGTCAGTTGGACACATGCATCATGTCGACAAGCTGTGTAATGGCTATGCACCCCCAGATCCGCCACCAAAGGAGTGATCTCCCTATGGCCACAGCAGCAGAGACAGCCTGGGACTCTGGGCTCCATCCATCCTGTCTGCTTCCCTTGTCCACAGGCACCACAGAGCTGTAGTGTCCAGGGCATGCTCTGCGTGGGGTCAGACCGGCTTGGGTTCAGCCCCGTCCCTGCTCCTCACTGTCTCCGAAAAAGAAGCCTGGAGGGTTTGAACACTGCTGCCACTTCCCTTTGTAAGAAGAAAACCAATCACAGGGGACATGATAGCTCACAACTCTGAGGATCCCGGGACTTGGGGAGGAGCCTAGAGGTCGGGGAGGTGGGCTGTCCCCCCAGGGTCCTGCTGCCCCAGGGCACTGATAGGACAGAAATGGTTCAGAAACAGAGCAAGGGCCCCCTTACAATATCGCCATGTTCCTACAGGTCAAAGGGGTTGCTGACAGGATCAGTCAAACAAGCACAATGTGCACAGAGCTATGACAGCAAAGCCCGGGTCCCTCTGAAGGACAGTGTCACCACCTGCCCTCCTTATAATTACAGGTGACCAGGAGGGGTGCAGGCTTCTGAGCTTCTGAGTGTGTGTGGTTGTGTGTGCACGTGTGTGAGTGCACTCAGGAGAGTGTGTGCAGGTGTGTATGTGCACTTCTGTATGGTTACGCATGTATGCTTGTGACTGGAGGTGTCTACTTGTATGTGGTTGCATATATGTGGTTGTGTATTGTGTGAACTTTGTGTATGTGGGTGCATGTGAGCAGGTGTGGGTGGATGTGTAACTGTGTACAATCATGAAGTTTTGTGCATGTGCAGTATATATGTACATGTGTGCGCATGTGCAAATATGCACACATGTGTGACTGCATGTAGCTCACATAAGCATGCTGCACGTGAGCCTGTGTGATTGTGTGTGAGCATATGTGGATGTAAATGTGTGGGTGGGTGTCCATGAGTGTGCATACATCTGTGTGAACATATGCATGTGTTATTGTAAGGTTGTGAATATGTATGTCACCGAGTGTCAGTGCATGTGGTTTTGTGTATGCTGCTATGTGTGTATACACATATGTGCATGTGTGAAAATGTGTATTTGTGCCTATGTGTGGTTGTCTGAATGCACCATTTGTGTGTGTATGTGTGTGAACATGTGTGTGTGCATGTATGTGCACGCATCCTTGGGCATGAATGTACATGCATCTGTATGAGCATGCGTGTGCACATGGGAGTGTCCATGTGTATGCATGTGAGATTAAACATATGTGTGCGTGCATTTGCGTGAGCATGTGTGCGCATGTGAGATTGTGCATGTGTGGGCACAGTGCTTACCAGGCTTACAGGGATCTAATGAGAAACATAGCCAGAGCCTGCATCCAAGAAAATGTTTAGGATTTCCTAACCAAAAGCTGCTACTGGAGGTCTCATGGCCCAGGGGGGCTGCTGGGGACGCTGTCCTGTGGTGGTCCCCAGGTGCTTCCCAGAAAGTCCAGGACCCACCCAGGAGTCCTCATCCCTTGGTTCACACTCCCAGCCTCAACACCCAGATCCAACCGAGGCTGCACTCCCTCAGTGCCCGCCTGTCTGCTGAGCTGACAGCTCACTGCACGGACTCCCAATCCCCTCTGTTGCGTTTCATTTCCACAGGCACACGGAAGGACTGAGACACAGACCAGGAAAGTGGCTGCAGGGCTGCCTCCCCGGACATGCACGGGTCAGCTGCCGAGGCATCTGGAACCCTTGGCGTGACTGTCTGGGTGTTATGAGAACTGGCCCCTCACTCCTGCGTGGAGCTGAAACAGGGAGCTGCCAGAGTCCCTGGTGCTTTTTGGAAGCCTTTTCAAAAGGCAAAGTTAGGGCAAAGACGTGGGCAGGACGGCTGGAACGGGAGAGACCTGTCCCAGCATCGACCCTCCGGTTCCTGGGATAACTGGTGCTCCACACAGCTGCTGGCTCACAGATGTTGCACTTGACTCTGCAAACCAGCTCCTGGTCTAACTCACCGCTGTTTGTTCTAGAAATCAAAAGGTCGCCCCTGGCTGTGAAAAGCAGGCCCGCCTGCCCCCAGCCAGACCCCTCCCCCAGTCCAGTGCCTGGCCAATGGTGCCCGCCCCCCCCCCAGCCCTTGCCGGGGGATGTGGAGGCAGCGTCTGGTTTCTCATGAGTCTATTTTTAAAGTGTGCTCCCAGCAGCTTCTGCGGGCTGGAGGCTGGACTTGGCTCCGACTCTGGTGACTGCCCCGGGTGAAGGACTTGCCCCTGGTGATGCTCCCTCTGGTCCCATCTGACCAAGGGCCACTGGTTCCTGAAGACTGGGGGACATGCCCCCTACCAAGACAGCACCCTGTTCCAGTGCAGCACCATGGGGAGCAGGCAGCGTGAGGGTGGGGAGCTCCATCGAGAGTCACCACCGGGATTCCAGGGCCTTGGTCTCCCTTCCCACGTTTCCAGAAAGTTCTAGATTTCCCACCCCCGCTGAGCCTGCCCCCCCACCTTCTTGCGTTCACTGCCTTTATACCTCCCTGTTTCTCTCTGCGCCCCTTCTCCCTCACTCACTGCTTCAAAAAAATCCCAACTGGCACAGCACATCGGAATAAGGCCATTGATTTCCATAAAATTTGTCATCTCCTTAACGGGTGGTGGGGTCGGTGCATTATTTACTCTGCGTTGGGAGTGACTGTGTGGGGCTCCGTCTTCGGCACAGTCCGCAGCTGGCGCAGCTCGGGAGGGTCCGGGCAGAGGCCAGGCCCCGCTTTGATAGCTCACTGATAACGTATTGTACAATTAGATCAATTTGACAATTTCCATTATGGCTGATAAAATATTTATCGAGCCTTGGAGATGGTGTCTGATCCCCGCGCCATTTGTTCTGCTAATGGGGAGAGGCTGTCTCGGGCCACAGACAGCCTTCCAAGGCGGCTCCTCAGGACCCCCCCCCCCCCTTTCCGCATTAGGTTTGCAAATTGCCGACACCGGAGCCATAAATTACAGCCCAGCCCAGCGAGATTGACGCGGGCTGACAGGGCAGGTAGATGACTTGTGATGACAGGGCTTCATACGAGCATTAATCATGCCAGAAAGAGAAAATATCTTCAAATTGGCCCATAAGTCTAAATATTAAGGAATGAGAGAGCCGGGCTGGAGGATGGCTTGTGCCGCGGCGCTGGAAATTAGGAAATGAAAAACATTTTCTATTATTTAACAAATCATCGTCCCCGTTCCCAGTGTTCCTCCGCGCCGAGTCGCGTGCAGCCGAGGCGGGGCGCACGGATCTCGCTTCCGCTCGCTCCCTCGCTTGCCACGGGTGATGTTTAATAAAACATGCCCGAGACGGCCGGCCTCCGAGGCCGCCTTTGTCCCAGAATTTCCACGTTGGGGTGGAAGGAGGGGTGACTACTGAAGGGCCCGCCGTCTGCGCCCTGCAGCCTGGGCCCGAGCAGCTCCGGGGTCGCAGGCCGGGCGCAGGGTCAAGTGCATTTCCGCTTAGGTGCAGCTCAGCGTCTGATCGCACGAGGGCTCTGGAAACGGACGCGAGGATCCGGGGGGCCGGGTGGAGGGGCCCTATGCCACCCCCACAACTGGGGTGCTGCTTCAGAGCCGGGGAGTGTGTGAGCAGCCTTGTCTGCCACAGCCCCGAGACGGGCTCCGAGCCCCAGACATCACAGCCAAAGATAAATGGCCCTTAATGAATTGCTCCTGCGTCGGAGGGTGGGCTGGGCTCTAATGGCAAATGAAAAATAAACACGGCCTTGAAGGAGGGGAAGCTGCACTTCCAGGCCTGGTTCCTGGGGGTCACAGAGCTTGGGGTTCTGTGGCTTGTTGCCTCTACCTGTATTCTACCCCCCCCAAAGTGGGGGGGGGCACTCATGTTCTCCCTCCCCCTCCCCAGGTCTCTGGGCTCCTCCTGAACTGACCCCACCCCCAGCGAGACCCCAGTAGCCACAGCTCTGCTTAGAGGGTGCAGAGCAGAGTAATTAAATTAAATTGATGCTGTCCCTATTCTGATTTAAGGCCAGAAGAGGAAGCAATTAAATTTAATAAAAACCAGGTCCCCTGGACCAAGATAGATGGCCAAGGCAGCCATCCGGAGACTGCCCGGCCAGGGGAAAGACCCCTTGTTGGTGCCGCCCTGTGTGGAATTTAAAATAAAAGGAGTCCGCTCCCAGAGGCTGCTCCCCACCGCACCGCCTCCAGACGCGGCGCTCACAAACAGACGACTTTGTTACAAGCCCAGGCCCCCGGCCCTTCTCTGGGACAAGCTCAAGGAACTTGAAACGGACCTGTTTGTCCACATGCTTCCTGCTGGGGCCTCCTGGATCCAGCCGAGGGATTCCTCACTCCAGCCCCGTACCCCACAAGCTCACCCTGCAGCCCAGAGCTCCGTCCACCGAGGTGGAGACAGGCCTCTGCCAGGCCACGGTAGCGGGGCTCTGGGCACACTCCCCGGACCCCCCTCTGGTCAGCAGGACAAAGCTCCGGAAAAGTCCTCTGCTCTCGAGGACTAGAAAAATACTTGCCACACAGACAGAAAGCTCACCCCGGAGAGGACCCAGGTAGCGAAGCCCAGGATAATTCACAGCAGAGTGGATGGTGCCTGGATGCCCCTACATAGGGTGCTACCCAGTGGAGCCTTCAAAGGGAGGTGAGCGGGCACCCCATCCCCAAAGGCCTCCAACCCACTCAGCTCACAGCCTGTCTCTGGAGCCACCGCCGGCATGAAGGTGCATCGTTCAGCAGAGAGACAGCGGAGGCAGAGGGTTATCCATTCCACATTTGCACTTCAGCTCCCGCACCCCTGAGTCTCTGGGGGCGCCTGCAGCAGCCCAGCCTCTTCTGCAGGCCACGCGTGCTGGACGCAGGCTGAGGGAGAGGGACACAGCTCCAGCACAGGGACCAGGGCGCCTGTGGGCTGCAGCCGCTGCGGTGTGCTGAAGCCCTTCGGGCAAAGTGTGACTGTGGGGTGCCCATCTCCCTTCCCAGCATACCAGCCGTGCCCCCAACATGAGAGTGGCCGGATACAAGTGCATGTGCATTTGCATCTACTGATGAGGATGAGCTGAGGAGACACGGGGCCCCGACAAAGCCGGCCCCAGAGCCTCGACCCAATGCTCTCCCCAGAACAGAAGGTCCATTATCCCAACCCAAAGGTCAGAGTTGAACGCCCACAGTGCCCGGGAAAGCCAGCCAGGGGGATGGGAGAGAGCCACAAGAAAGCCTCACTCCCTCCGCCCTCTTCTCTTCGAAGAATCACAAAAAGGCGGTGAAACTAAGAAAGGCACCCATTTCCCAGGCCAGCCCGGGACAGTGAGTGCCGTGCATGCCCCAGCAGATCAGGGTGATATCACACACACACACACACACACACACACACACACACACACACCCCCCACACCAACGTGACCGGAAGGCCTGAGCTCTGGCATTGCCGGGTCACAACGGAAAGCCTTTCCAGAACTTTCCTGGGCCGTATCTTTCCCACCTTCTGCCATGCTGGTGCCATGTCCCCCAGATGGTCAGGCCCGCTGGCTCTCTACTCCAGGGCATTTCTAGGGGATGTGAGAGGCATGAGGGCACGGTCAGGCACAGGACTGCGAACCTCCTCAGTGACTTGGTTTGAACCCAGCATCTTAATGGGCACAGCTCAGCACTGACTCCTGGGAGCAAACCTTGAGGGAGTGGCAGCGGAGGCCCCCCAGAGCCCCTCCCCTGAGGCTGGCTCCACGGAGACACCACTCCCCTCGCCCCCGGCTGCACGGGGGCAGCACCAGGTCCAGGGACAGCCTTCGCTGCACCTGTGGCCCCGAATCTCCACACAGACGCCAGGGCTGGCAAATCACACTTTTGTTTCTAATTGATGGGTTTTGCTTTCAATTCTCTGAGCGATGGATGTAAAACGGCTTAAATGTCAGCGTTGTCGAATCTACAAGAGACCTGTTCTCTTTGACACAAATCTTTCCCCGAATTGTTCCCTAGCACGGGAAGCACTCTACGCTTCTTGCTCCATCCCTGGTCTCCTGACAGCAGCAGAGGCCGGGAGGCCGGTGGGAAAGGAGAGGGAGCCCGGAAACTTATCTGCCAAGCAATTTCTAATTTGCTCTCGCTCCTTCTCCAAGAAAACCAGGAACGCTGGTGGCGTCGTGGATTTACATACTGGGCTGCACACCACAAAGCCAGCAGTTCGAATACCCTGGGAAGAAAGAGGAGGCTTTCTACTCAGAAACCCACAGGGTCAGTGCATCGGCCGGCGTGGATGAGTTTGGCCTTATGCTAAGAAGATTCCAGATGGATGGAGGGAAGGTGGGGTCGACAGGGGGAGCCAATTACAAGGATCTACACATAACCCCTATCTGCAGGATGGACAGCGGAGGAGTGGGCATGGCGAGACACCGGGCAGTGTAAGATATGTCAAAAATAATTTATAAAATATTATAATTTATTTATAAACGTATAATTTATAAAATATCAAGGATTCGTGAGGAAGGGGGAGCGGGAGGGAGGAGAAAGGATGAAAAGCTGATGTCAGGGGCTTAGAGAATGATGAGGGCAGCAGGCACGCGATGGTGCTTGGCACATTATATGTCTGTATGGATTGTGATAAGTGATGTGTGAGCCCCCAATAAAATGATTTTAAAAAACAAAATGAGAAGGATGATTCCTATAAGCAAAAAAGACGATTCAATTCCCTGCTGTTGTTGGAAAGTGCCCTCCAACTCTTAGGGACTCTGTGTGCAGCAGGGCAAACGCTGCCTGGACCTACGTCAGCCTCTCAGACATCCGCCTCAGGCTGCAGCCACTGGGTCCATCCATGTCCTGGAGGGCGTTCGTCTTTTTCACTGATCCTCTGTTTTACAGAGCGTGAGGGTCTTCTCCAGGGCCTGCTCTCTCCCAAGTACACATCCAATAATCAGAGAGAGTGAGAAGGATGATGTCAAAGGCAACGGCCTGGCCTGGCTGAAACCCTCCAGCTGGGGGGACAGAGGGACTACCTACTGCCCCGTGGGCTCCCTCCCTCCCTCCCTGGGTCCAACAGTAACCTTCCAACGCACCACTGGAAGTTTCCTGGCCACCAGAAGTCCCGAGTCATATTTCCGCCCTGATGGGGATACCCTTGGCTTGGGGATCACCAGAATCCAAGGCCCTGTGCTCCTGGGAGGAGAACCAAGGCTGCCCGCGTGGGGTCAGAGGTGAGATGCACTGGCTGCCTGAGCTGTGGCCACAGGGGGCTGCTCTGTGCATTTGGAGGTGAGGGAGGGGGACCGGGGAGAACCAGGGCTCTCCTGCTGGGCCTGGGATCTTCCCACTGCCCCACTTTGAGAACACCTGTCGGGAAGCTGACTCTGCTGCCCAAGAGAAGGTAATGCAGGGTTTGTGCCCATGAAGAGGCGGTCTCCCTCCTGGGAAGGCTTCGCCCTCCTTGCGGGTATCAACCATCCACAGGGGTCACCCCTGCCACGAGCCCACCTGGTGCCCTCTCCACTGGGCAGGCCCACTCTGACTTTGAGAGCCTCTGGAAGTCCTGGAACTTTCCAGGGAAGCGCTCTAAGGGCCCACCTCAAAGGTCAGCAGTAGGGCAGGAGCGTGTGGCAGCCACCACTGTCCCCAGCGTTTATCTCAGACACGTGAGGAGGCTTTGGTGGGGGGTGAAAGCTGCATTCCTCGAGGGGACAGAGGGCCGGGGTCTAAAGCTGCACCGTGTGACCCACCTCACATGCTCTCCACTAGCGGGGCAGGCTGGGTCAGAGCCCTGGCAGGGAGGAGGAGGAGGTGTCTGCCCAAGGTGCCACAGCAGAGATGGTTAGGAAGGACCCTGGGGCCAGCAGGGTCACCCATGAATGAGACGGGACTGGACTCCTGGCCCCAGCCCCACGGAGCCTTCTTCTGTTTCCGTGTTGGGGTTGCAACATGGGACAGACTCCCAGCATTGTGCCCACCTCTGCCATCCCACAGTCCCTGGAGGTCTGGGAAACCAGGAGGCCTCAGTGTCGTGTGTGTGTGTGTGTGTGTGTGTGTGTGTGTGTGTGTGTGTCCCCAGAGCCAGCCTGCAGATCCAGACAGCCAGGGCCATCTCCCACTCCCCAGCCAAGAATCCTGTGGCTTCTCTCTGTAGTCCTGGGAGACGATGACGGCAACCCAGCCGGGACAAGCCGGATCCCTGGGCACGGGCAGACCTGGACTCAAAGCCCAGGTCAGCATGCTTGGGAAAGTGCCCCCGCCACTCCCACCCCCAGCTGGGCTCCTCCTCATCCTCAAGGGGTCGATGCAGAGGACGTGAGTGACAGGGACCAGTCTCCTGGCTTCCGCTGGATTCCTGATTTGGGGGGTTTGGCCCCTTGGGCCCCTGTCCCTTCTGGGGGATGGTTGTGGCCCCCTTTCTTCCCTGAAGGCAGCCTGTACCCCCCAGCCCCACCCCCTCACTGAAGCCCACACTCCTGGACAATGCAAGCAAAACAATCTCCCTGCACCTGGACTTGCCGATCCCACTGCCGGGAACTGAGGAGGAGGCCGATGCAGCCCTCTTGCCCCACCAGCCTGCGCACCACCCGGCCCCTTCCCCAGGCTGCTGCATGCCCCGGCCCAGCACAGGGAGGGTCCTGGGGCGGGGGGACCTGGGGAAGACCTGGGCAGAGGGGGCACGTGGGATGGAAAGAAAAGGGGTGGGTCATCGATCCCCACCGCCCCAGACACCAGCCCCTGGTGGAGGTTTGGACGGAACAATACAAATACCTGCTTCCCTCTCGGGGTAACCTGACCCTATAATTATGCCTAAGCCCCAAAGGGTGTGCTCCAGACCCACAATGCCAGCTCAGGGAGGCTGGAGAGACCCTCCAATTGTCATGACTGCACCAGGGTGCTTCGGCTGGTGGGCTCCAGTTACGAACCAGGCACACAGCTGTTAGATCACCTGCCCAACTGAGTCGGGGGGAGGGGAAGCAATGCAGTCCACCACCCAGCCTCAAGAGCACACAGGCTAGGGTCAGAGGCCTGGGCAGCAGGCCGGGGACCACAGTGGGAGGGCAATGGCCCCAAGGGTCCTGTAAGCGAACAAAGCCTGCCTGCGAGTCTGGGCCGGGCTGGGCCAGGCTGGGAGTTGGAGCCCTTGGCTTGGGCTGTGGAGCTGCATTGAATTCCTGCTGAGAGCCCCTTCCCGGGATGGGCCCGGCAAGTTCATTGTTTGCCCTCAGATAAGGAGTGTGGGCTCGTGTGTTTTCTTATCTTGAGAAAATGTCGGGCCCATGGAGAGAGAGTCTGTAAGGCAGGAAGAGCAGGCTGGGGAAGGGCCTCTTGGGGCTCCCGTTTCCCACCCATACGCGGGGCCCCACCCTGCGTTCCTGACCCCCAGAATGTGGCCCAGCATCCAGGGAGAGAGAGGCCAACATCTTGGTGAGTCCCCCAAGTTCTGACAAGACAGAGTTCATGGAGACCGCCCTGGGGAGCCCAGGGGACAGTTCATGCCCTTGCATACTTGATGTGGGGTCCTAACTGACCACCACCCCGTAAGATCCACTCTGTAAGGAGCACAGTCTTGCCTGCCTTGGGAGAGGTCGGGCAAGCTTGTGGGCCAGGTCTCTACTGGCCCGGTCTGTGGGTGGCCGCCTGCTTCCCTGCCGTCCTGCAGCTCGGACCTCTAATCCCCCTGTTGACAACGGCCGTTGCCTCTGAGGGGCAGTGGGCTTCAGGGTACCCCCACACAGGCCGAGGTGGTCAGGCCCCACTGCCAGACAAAAGGCTGCCTGTCTGCTTCCTTGACCCCCCACCCTCAGCTTAGAGCATTTTTGTCATTTTTGACCAGCTAATGTCTTGGAAAAGAAAAATAAGTTGTCTAATCGCTTTCCGGCTAATCGCCACCAGTCCTGCCTTCTGGGTGCAATGCTGACTCGGGCGCTGCTCTGGGACCCGTGGGTCATGCGTCCTGGGTTACCCGGGTTACCTGTTTGTCCCTCCAGGGGGAGGTTGCTTCTCCCCAGAGACACCACAGAGAGGAGAGTGGTCAGCACAGCACAGTCGCCCCCCAACAGGGTCCTCTGTAGTCCCTGAGCTGTGACTCCCCCCCTCCCCCACTCTGTGGGCCCCACTCTTCCTCCACTGGCAGGAGGAGAGTCACTGACTCAGGCCAGGTGACGGGGAAGGTGAGTGGCAGGGAGGCCTTTGATCAGGGGAGCCCCCGATCTGAGAGCTCCCCTTGCAAACCACAGCCCTCCCTGAGTGCCAGCACACAGCATCGGATCAGAGAGATGATCCCAGGTCCTTCTGGGTAATTTTGCAGGAGGCTGGGGCTCTCCAACCTACCACAGCACCCCTGGGCCTCTGCGTCAGTCTTCCCTGTGGCCCCTGGTGCTCCTGGAAGATAGGAGTCCCAACCAGATGGACCGACTCACTTTGCTAGGCAACTTCTTGGAGAACTTTGGACCAAAATAAGAGTCAACTAGCTTCCAAAATTAAGGGTTTTTTTTTTCTGTTGTTGCTTTTTTTCCCCCCAGTCTGGCGGGCAGTTCCTCAAAGTGTTAAGAATAGAATAACCCTCTGAGCCAAGGATCTTGTGCCTCAGCATCGATCTCTCCAAGATAAAGGAGAGCAGAGACTGGGATCACGGTGCAGCAACAGGCCAGAAGTGATACCATCAGGAAGGTGGACAGCAGGTGGATGGATAGCAAAAGGCACTCCCTCCCGCCGAGAGGGCACTAACTACTGGGACCTGCGGAGAGCCCAGAGACCACTGCAAGGATGGTGAGGGGACATGCAGGCTTTCTTTCTGTGGGTCATCAGTGAGGGGCCTCAGAAGCCACTGGACAGTCCCTAACAACAACCTGCAACAAAGAAAAGCCAGGTCCTAATGCACAGTGGGGATGGACCCAGGAAACATCCTCTGGGGTGAACTACATTAGTCACAACAAGATGACATCGGGTGATCTCACTGACATGGACTGTCTAGGGCAGGCAGAGGTCCTCAAACTATGGCCCTCGGGCCACATGTGGCCCACCAAGGACATTGATCCAGCCCTCCGGGTGTTTTTGCTGCCGCTGCCTGTCCTGCTGAGCAGCCAACTTATCCCCAGCCCACAGTGAATTTGTTTGTAGTTTGTCTGTTTGTTTGCTAACTATCATCTGGCCTTCCAATGGTCTGAGAGACAGTGAACTGGCCTCCTGTCTAAAACATTTGAGGACTCCTGGCCTAGGGAAGCCCTGGTGGCATTAGGGGGGTGAGGCTGCCAATTGAAAAGTCAGCCATGCAGAACTCCTCAGGAAGAGGCTTCTCTTCCTGTAAACAGTGACTGTCTCAGAACCTACAAGGGAAGTTCTGCCCTCTCCAATTGGGTTGAAATCGACTCCATGCTAGTGAGGGGTTTTTTTGTTTTGTTTTGCTTTTTCCCTTTGTACATGGAATATCTTGAATAGATGTGTATCAATCAAGCATGGGGGGGGGAGAAGGGGACTCAATGCTTAGGGGACACTGAGCTTCCTTAAAGGATTATGCGATGACTCGGGAACAGATAAGGTGATGAACATCATTATTGCCATGGAGATGTGCAAGTTGAATATTTTATGACACGTAGGTTTACAGATACACACACACACACACAACCTCAGTGCCTGGGGCAGACATCAGACCAATTAAATAAAAATCTCCGCCATGAGATCACTACTTATTTTGGTTGATCAGTAAGTTGCAATAAGAAAACACTTTGTTTTAAGTCGACCATTTTCCCCGCTCTTAGGAAACCAGAGTGCCAGCTTGCCCAGGCAATGGGAAGACTCTGGAACCTTCTAGGCTAGTGATTCTCTACCTTCCTAGTACTGAGACCCTTTCATACAGTTCCTCATGTTCTGATGGCTCCCCCATAACATTATTCATGTTGCTGTTTCATCACTGTCATTTTGCTCCTGTCATGAATCAGGTGACCCTGGAAAAGGGTCCTTTGACCCCCAAAGCAGTTGAGAACTGCTGTTCTAGGTCTTCAAGCTAGGTCCGGCTAAGAGAGGAGGTCTGAGAAGTAGAGGGCCCCATGGGGAAAGAGTGGCAGGAGCCCTACAGGCAACCTGAGCAGCTCCCCCAGTCCCTGCCCCACAGCCTGGCTCTGAGACTCGGCAAGAACCCCTGCAGCCCCTGGGGAAGGTGCTGGGAAGCTCTAGGCCAAGGAGCAGTAGAAAAAAGTGCCCCTGGAGCACCTGGGATTGCTGTGACCGAGCCCCAGGTAATATTTGCCCACCAGCAGGCTAGTCCCCTGGGCAGGAACCAGCACAGAGACCGGGTCCTGACACGATAACCATCCATGATAGTAAGAGGTGACCAGGTGTCTTTCTGTGTAGAGACAGAGGTGGCTTTTGTCCGGCTTCCACAGAGGCCATCCTGTTCCCGTTGCAGACCCCAAACTGACTCCAACTCCCAAATTCAGATAAATAAGTTTAAACCTTTAAAACGTGCCCTTAATGGCCCATTGTGCTCTCCGCTGCTCATTTCCCAGCTATATAATTAGCACATAAAGAGCACTCTCCTCCCCAACTAAATGGCAGTAATTGGGTTTTTAAAAAAACTAATTTAAATCCTAAACCCTTTGGGGGGAAAAATTGTCATTGTTTACATATTAAACGGACTAGCATTTTAAGTATTACAGGGCTAATTTAACAGGCTTATCGGGAAAGAGCTGCCTCCTCTCAGGGAGCAGGAGAAGGAGGCATGTTTTCGGGTGCAACAGGGGAGCATAGAAAAGCAGCTCCAGAGACCCTGCAGCCCACCACCCGAGGTGGAGGCAGGGGGCTATGGCCTCGGTCTCCAGAGAGGTGCAGATCGGGAGACCGGGGTCACGGGCACAGAGCTGCCAGCATGCACCCGCCACACCCCAACTGGGACTAAACTGGGGGCAGCCTCTTCTGGGCTCAGAATCTGGCAGATAAGCACCAAGGAGCCTGGCTCTTCCATTTGGCTGGGAACATTTGGTTATTGCTTTTAGAATAGTCTCCTTGAGCTTGCGTTCCTTCATTATTTTGTTCTGCCTGGGCCGTCGTCGTTACACAGACGGATATCAGCTTTTTAAAATTATTGCTACTTAATGTTTTTTGCCCCTTTAACTTTCATGCCAAAAAACACACAAAAACCCAAATACATCGAAGCAAGTAGAATTTTAAAAATATGTCGAGTTTTAAACATGAACTATAGAATTTTAATGAAAAAGATTTGAAACAAAAATTGTTGTGTTTTTTAAACACACACACACACACAAAAAACACCTTGACTCCTTTGAAAGTCTTTCCAGGCTGCTTCTACATGGGAAGAATGGGCAAAATATGGAAGTCCTGGTTTCATGTCAATTTCACTCAGATGAATGATGACTATAAAAGGTGTGTGGGGGGGTGTACAACGACTTTGTTTTCCTTAAAATGATGACTCTAGATTTTTGTCTCAGGGTATTTTTGTTTTGTTTTGTTTTGTTTTTGAACAGAACATTTCACTCCCAAGAAAAGAGAAAGAGAAAACACTACTCCTCTTTTTTCATTAAATCGGAGGAGATTTTTACTTTGCTGTGGATTTATGTCTACGTGGTAGATTGCACAGAGATAATACAGACACTCATACACCCCAAATACTTGACGATTGCCGTCAACAATGGAACGATTAGTCAGGATCTTGGGGAGCCAGTGACTGGTCCAGCGGCAGAAAAGGGGGTCCCCACACAGCATTGAGTTCACCCAGTGTGACAACCGTTGAAGGGCCTGTCCCCCCGCCCCTCGCATCGCCCGCCAGAATGAGCGCTGCAGACTTCAGGATCAGTGGCCGAGTTTTCAGACACGATCGACACACAGACAGAATCCACCTGACTGCTCAGAGAGAACTCGAATCTTCTCGTAAAAGAGAGAGGCATTCGGGACAGGAGCCCAGAGAAGGCTGAGGCCCAGAGAAAGGCTCTGTACCCCCAAAGAGACACACCCTGCCAGAGTAGGGCACAGGGAAGGATGTGTCTACAATACATATTTGCCAAGTAATCAAGCCAAGATTAAGGTCCCCGAAATGAAGCGGTCCAACACTGTGTGTGTGTGTGTGTGTGTGTGTGTGTGTGTGTGTGTGTGTGTGTGTGTGTTGAGGGGAGGTTTGGGGGTGTGCAGAGAATCACCCCTCCCCTCTTGGAAACCTCAGAACTGCAGATTAGCTCAAGGACAACTAGGTCGCCGTAATGCGCTCTCAGAAAGAACCAGACGCAGACTTGCTCTGCCGCTCACGGGAATGCCGGCCGTGCTTCACAAAGGCCCCTGCCCTTGGCCCGAGCTGTCCCAGGCAGCTATTCTGCCGGCCTGCGAGCTCCGGTTTGGTGCCGAGCGCAATCGGCGGTTTGCAAAAGAACCCGTGCGAGTGCAGCAAGGAGGCGCACACACAAAGACAGCCAGTTCCTGAAAGCACCTGACTCCAGAGCCCTCTCAGGGCACAAGGCGATCTGGCTCGGTATGTTTTAATGGGTGGGGGGTGGCCCCACTTTCTGGAATCATTCATTATCTAGGGGCTCTGACAAATCTGTGTGAATCCCCAGGACTAGCCGCCTGACTAGAGAGAGCACAGCAGGACGGGGCAACTTCCTGACAAGTTCTGGGAGCACATCACCCCCAAACCCTGTCCCTCTGAGGCAGGGGCTGTGAACTGCAGGAGACATGTGAGGAATGGACGGGTCCCTAGGGGCCAGAGCCCAGGATATCTTTCACATGTTTGCCTTTATGGAAACCCACCCACTCAAAGACAAACAAACAAACAAGACATCCCACTGTCATCAATCGATTCTGGAACCTAGCGACCCTAGCAGACAGAGTAGACCCACCCCTTGGAGTTTCTGGGACTTTGGATCTTTGCAGGAACAGACAGCCTCACCTTTCACACACGGTGTGACTGGTGGGTTTGAATCCCTGGCCTGGCGGACAGCAACTCCATTTGTAGCCCGCTACACTACCAGGACTCCTGTTTGCCTTCGTGAAGAGCTCCTCGCCTCCTGTGACTTTCATGGCATTGCCACTGAACCCAGCTCACCAAAGGTCCAGGGCCCTGTGGTCTATGACACGGGGTGACGCTCCCCTTCCATCAGAGCCCTAAGGGCAGTGGAGCTGGGGCTCCTTGGAGCAGAAGAGGGGGAGCGTATAGAAGACTGTGACTTTCTAGCCCGTCACCTCATTGTCCTGTTCAGCTAAAATCTCTTCCCTTGTAACGAGAAAAAAGTATGGATGACTGGAATACAAAATGAATTATTGTATTAACTAGATTACGTAGCACCAACAAGAGCTGGAAGGCTGGCAGTTCAAATCTACTCGATCACGGAGGTTCTATTCCAATACAGAGGATAGCCAAGGTGACCTGACCAGATGGACAGCTCTGCTCTGTCCCCTGGGGTCTCCGAGTCAGGGCCAGCTAGACACTAACCAACAACAATACGCATGCATGCGTGCATGCACACGTGCTTTTATGTACCTCGGAAGACGGGCTCAGCCACCTGCTCCTGAGGAATCACAACCTGGGAGTCATTTACTCTGCGCAGGTGGGTCATCAGGAGTTCTAGTCTACTCGACAGTAACTTACAGCAATACTGCATGTGTGTGTGTGTGTGTGTGTGTGGTGTGCTCTCACACACATAGGTATAGCTACATAGGTGAGGGGGAGTCTGTCCTGCTAAGTTAGGTAGCTAAAGTCTGAACCAAAATCCCTTTTCCTCTTCTAGGAAGATTTGCAGCTTTGCAGGGCTTAGGGTTGAATGTCCAAAGGACCACCCCTTCACCAAAGGCACTGATGGGGTTCCCACAGTGACCGGACATACCTGGAGGAAACTGGTCTTTAAGGTGACCAGACATCCCGCTTTTTAACAATTTGCCCCATGTCCCGCAGCATTTTAAAATTAAATAAATATATTATGATACTATTTTTGCAGTCTATGACCATTTTTGTTGCTCCATAGAGACCAACATTTTAATCGAGAACACCCCCTTCCCCCCAGTCAATGGTGTCCTGCTTGAAATCCGGTCACTTTATGACTTTGGAAGAAGATCCTGGATTTCCCCAGCCTCCGTTCAGTCCCCCAAATCAGGAGCATCTGAGAGGAGAAGTACACTAGTAACTACTGGTGCTCAGTAAAGGCCTGGCCGGGGGCATCAGCCCAGACCACAGAAGACAAGCCCTACCCAGCAGGCTGGGCGCCAAGGAAGCACTAGCTCATGGAGAACCCCCTTTCCCCACCAGCCCCCTGCCCCATCCCAGTGAGGACAGGGTGCTAGAGGACAGGGATTAGATTGTGCACAGGGCTCCCACGTGCCTAGGTACACACCAACATGCATGTGCCCACATTCATACATACATCACACACTTCCACCACACACATACCACATGGAACATACATGCACACCACCCTACGCACACACAGCCTCCGAATACACTTTGGTGTGCATGCAAGCTGGGAAGCACATGCTCACACACATCCCACACACACATTCTGCCCTCACACACGCACTGACACATGACACACGCACGCATACATGGTCACCCACACACCTGGAACCCATGGCTTTCCAGCCCCCCCAAGGACCTCCCTTCCACCTGACATGTCCTTTTGTACAACCTCACCCTCAGGAGGCCCCAGCCTGAGACCCAAACTGCAGGTCACCCTGAGGCCAGGATGCAGGGGCAGAGATCCCCACACAAGCCTCAAGCGAGGGCCTGAAGGGATTCTTTCAACACAGGTCTGATAGGTGCTTCTATTTCCAGAGGAGGGGTGAGTCCTCAGAAGCCGACCCCTGCACCTTGGATCCCACCATCTGGGGGGCAAATGGGAGGCTGAGGGCCAGAGGCCCTGGCCAACCTGCTCAGGCTGTCCTGGCCAGCCTGCTCGAGCCGCAGCCTGTAGAGCGGAGAGCCCCAAGCTGAGACTGCAACACCCACCACTCTTTGCCTCACTCTTTGAAGCAAGAATCTGCTCACCAGATCCTTCTCCCGATGTCCAAGCATGCACAGCAATCCCCAGTGCACCCCGGAACACGGGCTGCTCCCCATCAGTGCAATCAAGCCCGGATAGGGATTGCATTCCACACCCGGCTGAGCCCTTTGCTCAGGAATACACAATTAAGATAGTATGTTGGGGAGAGGTGTGGGGGTGTCCACCTGACCCTTACCCAGCTCAGAGCCCCCTCCCCTATAAGCACCTCCCTCGCTCCCCTGTCCTGGCCGGGGGAGCTGTCTCACCAAGCGAGCCCTTTAGATTCTTCACACCCCGCAGACCCCCGACTCGGATCCCAGACCCGGGCCTGTCCTCTGCCCCATGGCAAACACACTGGCCCCACTGCCCCTGCTCCGCGGGGTCCCTGCCGCCCGCCCGTCAAGGCAGGGTGGTGGCCCTGAGTATCGGGATCATCTTACAGGCAGAGTGGATCTGCTTAGCAGCAAAGTTTCCAGAAGGAAACCAGAAACCAGGTCTAATCATCGGAGCTGGGCAAAGACTCCCCGTCACCCGGGGGGTGGGCAGCTCTGTCACTCCAGACGCACAGATCCGGAACGTTCCCATCAGGCTGTGCAGCAGCGCCCCTGAACTGGGAGGTGGGGGTGTGGGGTCTATCTGGAGAGGGCATCATTGTCTGGTAAGGCGATATCAGATGTAGCAAAGGAGGAAGACAAAGTTCACCAAACCGACACAGACCGGCATCTGGCTCGGCGAGCGTCCCGAGGTCCTGCGTTTTCAGTAGCTCAGTGCCAAGTCTTCACGGGCCTCCCTTGCCAAAAACTCAGAGAGGTCAAGCAAGGATGGCAGGGGAGCGCAGAGATCCGTCTTTAAAAAGCGCAGCGACGAAATCTATTTTGAGTTTTGCAAAACAAGAGTCCGTCAGCGGGCCTCCCTCTCTAATGCTCGCTCGCTCAGGCACTCTCTCTCTCTCTTTCTTCTGCCTGTTCCTTTGCATTTTAAAACGAGGTCTGAGCTGGGTTCTCACGGCCAAACTCCAGCCCCAGGCCCTGGCAGGACTGAGCCTTGGGGTCCAGAAGAGATTTCCCCCACACATACAAAAATGCGACCTGGACTCTATTGAGACCCATGGCCTGGCATAGGAGACAACCCTCGGACCCTCACCCCTCAGCTATGCAAAAGGAGAGCTTCCCACTAATGCCACCAGGATGCACGGAAAGCAAGCCAGGGAGGGTGGCCGCTGCCCCACCCACAGTCAATAGCCTGTGCAAATGTCCCTCGCACGCACTTCTGCCCCCGCGTTTTTACAAGCACTGTTCCCATGGCCTAGGACATCCTCCCCACCTGTGGCCCATTCCCTAGGGTCGTCTTCTTTAGGGCTTACTGTCTTCCGGAGAGCTCCCCACCCCATGTCCGTCTCCCAAACAACCCTGCACTGAAGACATGAGGGGGAGATTGCTGGCTGGCATCACCCCCCAGCCTGGGGTTTCCAAAGCGCCACAGTGCCAGACAGGCCAGAGACATGCTCTCTGTGACCCTCGCCAAGGACAACCCATGACTCACTCACTCACTGAGTGGCTTCCCGGGCCTCACCATGTCCATCTGTGCAATGGTCACCTCGCCTGCACGCAGCTGTCCCCAGCAGCACAGAGAGTGTATGGGGTGCCGTCTGCCTGCCTGGGGGGTGCCGGGAGGAGGACACAGCCTGGCCAGATTGGCAGCTGGGCCCGGCTAGCCTGGGGCCCGGCCGGAGGACATTGTTCCCAAGCTGGGTCCGGCGGCTGCGCAGGTGGCAAGGGGGCCGGGTACCTGCTGCCGCCTCCCCGGGCCAGAGCTGGCCGGCCGGGGAATGGAGGCCAGCAGCCCAGGCCCACAATGGACCCCTTTCTCCGCGCGATTATTGAGACAGTTGAGTTCGGAATATTTAAACAGTTGTATATTCACAGATGCCAGCGAGGGGGAGAATTCCCCAAGGCCGAGGTTAGCTGGGATCAATGCATAATCAGATAACTGCCCCCGTTTTTCCACGAGTCTTTAAGCAAAGATCAGCCACTCAAACTCTAATTTCTCTTGCTAATTAAGCAGCCTGTTAATTGCTCTCAGGACTCTAATGCCCTGTCATTATGCCGTACAGCCCATGACAGCCATGGGCCGCCACAGCGGGGCCCCTAAAGGCTTCCAGCCCTTAATGAATTGCCGCTCTGGGACCCTCGAGGCTGAGGGGCCGCACCGCCGCCTGCCTCTCGTGGGCCACGAAGTTACCAAAGTACCCAAGCCGGAGACACCCCAAAGGCAGCGGAGGACTCTGAAACATTTTCTCTCTTCTCTCAAAAAAAGAAACCCATGCCAGGCCCCACTCAGCTCAGTCCACTGCCATCGAGTGGGTCTGTGCCGAGCCACAGGGTGCCTGCAGGAAGAGCAGAACGGAAAGTCTCCCGGGAGCAGATCAACCCACTGCCCTGGAGCGCCTGGGCTCGCAGCGACCTGTAGGGCAGGAACGAGCCAGCCCCGTGGCTTCCAGGTCTGCCTCGACAGCTGCCCGCTGCCCACCTCACTTCTAGAGAGCACTAGGGACAATGTGCAGGGGGAGGTGCAGCCAGGATGGTCTTTGTCCCTCAGTTGGCCCCCTGGGCTGGCTCTCCCAGGCTGGCCTTCTGGTCCCAAGTTCTAGCTCAGCAGTGTTCCAGGAGACATCACAGCTGGTGCTGGGAACTTGTCCCCATGGGGTGTGGCCCCCTCCACCCTTGACCTCCACCCCCGGCATTGCATGCTATGTCGCGACTGGGACTGGGATGGGACCCGCTCTTCACCTACATGAAGATGAGCCTTGCGCTTCCTCTGTTTGCCCAAAGAAGTAGAGGGAAGCAGGGTGCCCACCCAAGGCCCAGTGATGCCAGTTCAGAGTTGGGACTCCATGTGTGTGCTGTCCACTCACCTAGCCAGTCCTGGGTCCTGGTCAGTAGCCCTGCCTCCCTGAGCAGCACAGAAAACCAAAGAGAGCGCAAGTCCTGCCGCCCAGCTTTCCCTTCCACACCTGGCTGCACTTGAACCTTGACCTCCAATGTCTCCAGGGAATGAGCAGAGGGCACAAGATGGGGGGGGGGGGGTTGCTGTTTTGTGCCCCAGTACCCTCCTCTAATCAGTCTATGGATCCTGAGGGGACTTTGAAACCAACATTCTGCCAGTGAGACTGAAAGGCAAGAGAGGAGAGTGGGAGAGGCCGCCTCCTCCAGGCAGGCTGCTGGGCTCCAGGTTGCACCCACATCTATGGAAATCACCTGTGTCTCGCCAGTCCCCCCCACCCCCTCACTGCATGGCTATTTACACCTGGGGCTTCATCGATCTGACAGAGTCCTGAAGAGGCGTTGTTTGAACCAGTAGTGAATTATGTTCTCTTCTATTTCTCAAGAGAAAATGCAAAGAATACACAGAGACTACACAGAGTCATTGCACCAGAGAGGCCCACTTGAAAGTCCACCCTTTCAGTCTGTAGCTTATAAGCCAGAACCAATGGTGATGAAGGAAGCCGCTCAAGCTGCATTGAAGGCATTAGCCAAAATCAAGACTCCAGGAATGGACGGAATACCCATTAACATGGGTCACCAAGTTGAAGAAGCACTGGAAGCTCTCACTCCTCTACACCAGCACATTTGGAAGACAGCTTCCTGGCCAACTGACTCGAAGAGGCCGACTGACCATAAGACATCCATATCCATGCCCATTCCAAAGAAAGGCGACCCATCGCCATGCTCGCACTCTAGAACAATACCATGGATCATCGCACACAAGTAAAGCTTTGCTCAAGACTGTTCGACCTTGGTGACGGTAACACCTGGGCAGGGAACTGCCAGCAGCTCAGGTTGGATCCAGAAGAGGATGCGGAACAAGGGGCATCAATGCTGATGTCAGACGGAGCTTGGCCCAAAGCGGAGAATACCCACAAGATGTTTCTTTGCATTTCATTGCCGACACAAAGGCAGTAGACCCTAATAAACTGGATCACCTTGAGAAGAAGGGAAATTCCAGAACACTTCGCTGTGCTCATTTGAAATTTGAACATGGATCAAGAGGCAGGGGTGCGGAAAGAATACTACAGGTTCACAATCAGGAAAAGTGTGTGTTGGGGCGGTCTCCTCCCACCTCACTTGTTCCATCTGTGTGTTGAGCAAATCATCGGAGAAGCTGGCTTAGATGAAGAAGAGGATTGAAGAAGAGGATGTTCTCCCGCAGGATGGGAGGAAGGCTTGATTTAACAACTTGTGGAATACAAAGGACGCAGCCCTGCTTGCTGAAAGGGAGGAAGACTTGAAGCACTTGCTGATGAACATCAAGGGCCGTAGCCTTCAGTGTGGATTCCAACTGCATGGAAGAAAGGGCAAAACCCTCATCCCTGGGCCCCCCGGTCACATCATGACAAATGGAGAGAAGGTTGCAGTTGTCAAGGACTTGTTCGCAGAAGCAGCATCAGGAGATCAAAAGATGCATCGCATTGGATGAATCGGCGGCACAAGGCTTCTTTAGAGTTTGGTAGGGCACGGGAGCCCGTGAAGGACTAGAGTGCACCCGAGCCAAGCCATGGCCCTTCCCATCGCGTCATGTGCCTGGAGGGTTGGACGTTGAATAAGAGCGGTCATAGAAAAATAGAGGCGTTCGAATGGTGGTGCTGGAGAAGACTGTTGAAGGTACTGTGCTGCTAAAAGGACAGACAGACCTGTCTGGGAAGAAGTAGGCCCAGAGTGCGGCCAGGGTGGCCAGGCGTGGTCCTAGACACTGGACATGTGGTGGGGAGAGATCAGTCGCTGGAGTAAGACATCATGCTCGGTAAAATGAGGGGCTTGGAGGAGATGGCTTGACTGGCTGCATCAACGGGCTCGGGTGTAAGGAGCTTTGTGAGGAGGGCGCAGGACTGGGCAGGGTTTCGTTCAGCTGTGCATAAGGTCACTGTGGGTCATAGCCAACTCCATGGCACCTATCAACATTGACATCTGCAGTCTCAAGGTCCCAGCCTGCTGCAAGGTCACTGGTTCCACCCCCACCCCCAGCTCCTCCGAGGAAAAAAGGTGAGGCTGTGCACTCCCGTAAAGATGTACAGCCTTGGAGGCTCAAAGGGGCACTTCTCCTCTGCCCTTCTTGGTCTGCTATGGGTGGGGATTGTCCCCATGGCATGACCTTATTTGCAGTTCCCCTTTGGCACAAGCAGGACATTGCTCCGCTAACTAAAAGAGCCTTCTCAGAAGAAAGGCCTGGTGATCTGCTTTAAAAGCACACACAATCAAATCATTGTGAATGAGGGGGAGTGCAGAGTGGGGATCCAAAGCCCATCTTTGGAATGTCCAGGCAACTGGACATTCCCTCACAGAAGGGTCACAGGGAGGAGGCGATTGAGTCAGGGTGCATGGTAGCAACAATGAAGCATAATACAATGTTCCTCTAGTTCTTAAATGCTTCCTCCCACCCACTATCATGATCTCAATTCTACCTTACAAATATGGCTGGACCTGAGGATGTACACTGGTACAGATCAGAACTGGAAACATGGGAAATCCAGGACATAAGAACTCCTCAGGAGCAGTGGTGAGAAGGACAATCATGGGAGAGTGGAGGGAAGGCAGGGTAGAAAGGGAGAACAGATTGCAAGGATCTATATATGGCCTCCTCCCTGGGAGATGGACAGTGGAGAAGTGGGTAAAGGGAGACCTCAGAGGGTATAAGATATGACAAAATAATAATACTTTATAAATTATCAAGGGTGCATGGGGAGAGGGGAGTGGGGAGGGAGGGGGAAAATGAGAAGCGGGTACCAGAAAGCAAGTGTTTTGAGAACGACGAGGGAAACAAATGCACAAAAGTGCTTGACACGATGGATGGATGTGTGGGTTGTGATAAGAGTTGTACGTGCCCCTGAAAGAATGATTACACACACACACACACACACACACACACACACACACACACACACACACTGGCAATGCTTCCAAGTGGCTCAGAGCTGTCTCAGAGGAATGGCGTGGTCCTGTTCTGTCTGTGTCTTGCCAGAAAACCAGAATGCTGGTCCTGGGTGCACTTGCTTTTTGGAGAAGAATACCTGAGCACCGAGGCCACAACATGAGACCCCGAGTGACTGCCCGACTTAGGACTCTGTGCCCCTGGGACATCCCACAGTCAACAAGCCAGGGCAGAGTGACCACAGGTCAACTTGACGTCCCCGGCTGGGCTCCCGAGAGCACAGCTCACTCTGAGGGGAGGATTTCTCTGAGGGGCTCTGCTTCTGGCGCCGGCAGCCCCCCAGACTCCCTGCAGCCGCCTTACCTCCTCTCGCCCGCCTCCCCCCAGGTGAGCCCATCACTGCCATCCCCACAAATGGGGGCTCCTGGTTTGAATTTGCCCAGCCAGGCTGGTCCTCCTCTCCCGCCCCAGCCTCCCCGAGTCCTACAGGAAGGCTTCAACCTGGTCAAAGTAGAAACAGAGGGTAACAGCGCAGCACCTCCGTCCCCTGATTCAATTAACCATCTTGACCAGTAAGGGAATCCCCTAAATTTGATTTCCTCTCCTGGGCTGGTTGGAGCGGCGGGGGCTGACTCTGGAAAAAAAGACAGGATTGTGGTATTTGTTGAGTCAAGATGGCTCTTTCTCTTTTTTTCTTTCTTTTTTTTTTCTCACTCGTATAATGATCCTTTCTTTCCCCGGCCGGCACTTGAGTTCTGTTTATTCTGCCCAAAGCCTGAGCTCCTCAGGACAGGCTTCGTGGGGACGGCCGAGGACAGCCCTCTGAAAGAACCTGATGTGGTCAGACTACTCTCACTTAAGAATTGACTCTTCTAGAGAAATCCACGGGCTTATCTCCCAGGAGGGGGATGGGGCGGGGGTGGGGGGTCGAGGGGGCTTGTTCCTGAGTCCAAATTCATGCTGGACTGTTTGTAAGCAAGACGAAGAGGATTACTGGCAGAGGGAGGGTCTCGGGGATGGACTGGGAATGTATTATGGCCAATCTTTGTACCCTGCCGGCCGGGGGAGCTTCTACCAAGAGCCAGTGAACATGCTGTCCGCCCGGCCAGCACGGGCCCATCTCAGCCTGGACAGCAGCCCTCACCGCCTGCCCTTCTCGGTTCCCATGTGCAGAAAGGTGGCTGCGGTACCGGCGGCGACGCTCCCCTAATAAGATCCATATTTCCGCCGGGTGCACATTTAATATGAAAGCTCTGGGCTCTGCCACTGCCCTGGCCCTCTGGCCCACTGAAAAGCCTTTGTTCGGGAGATTAGAGCAGGGTTGCCTTTCATTTTTCATGATGTTTCACTCAATACATCACCGAGGTTATTGGCGGGGCTAGGAGACCCCCACCCCTTTCATGCACTTCCATCCCACCCAGGCCACAGCCTTCTGGGGTCTTGGCTGCCAAGGCGAGGAGGCACTGGCTGGAGGAAAACCTTTGGGGGCTGGCAGGGCCAGCCAGGCATCCCCTGAGGCCACCGTCCCCTGAGGTAGGGCTGGACTTAGGGTCCTGCGTGAAGCCTCCTGGGCCAGAGCCCAAGACTCCCTTCTGGCAAGGTTGAAACACATCTGTTTCTCAGTGCTCAAAACCCAGGTTCATTTTTCACTAGTGCCCTTTGTCCCCCTCCCCAGCCCCCAGCCCTAGGTCCAGTCAGGGCCTCATACTGGGGGCTGCCCTCCGCCGACCAGCAGGGCCCACAGGCAGGAGACTGGGCGGCCCCATGGGCCCCCAGCAGAAATGGTTTTGTTCTGGTGGGAGGCCTTTGGGCCCGGGTTTGGCCCTACTGGGTTGTGTTTTAATTAAGAGCGGAGCTCCTGGAGCCCTTTCCTGAAAATCGCTCCAGGTTGGTTTCCTCTGGGTCTGGAGGCTTTTAAAATAAAAGCCTTTTATAAGAAAACAAATCATGTCACCTCTCGCCCACGCTACCGCGGCCCCTGGGGTGACTTTTACAGGCCGATGGTGGGGCTGGCACGACCGCCGATCCTGGCCTTGTGAGGACGTGGGCTCTGGGGCCTCAGCCCACAAAGATGGGGAGGACAGCCCCCGTGGGCCTCAGGGCCTTTGCACAGCCGCCTGGGTCAGCAACTCCTGGTTTCTGGAAGACCCAGATCTGCCAGGCCACTCAGGATCCTGGATTTGCCAGCCTCTCCCGCCTCCCCAGACCCGCCTCCAGAGCCCAGGCGCTAATTACAGCATTTTATTGCAAACAGAACGAAAAAGAGGAGAAAACACCCACTTATGTTGTCCCAACACAAGATTCTGACACGTTAACAAGTTTATTATATCCTGTTTCTAATCTAAACACAGAACAAGTTCTCTGAAGAAGCAGAAAGTCGGCTCTGGCAGCCTCCCCCGGAGCTGAGAGCTCCCCGCACTTCTGGCCCACGCTCGGCCCAGCCACTGGGGTCTGCTCACCCAGGGCCAGGCTGCCCAGCCCCAAATCACTCCGTCAGCCTTCACCACGAACGGCTTGTTTTCAGTAGTTCCGGCCACCAGAGCAGGTGTCCTTGCAAGGGGACTAAAAAGGTCTCTGGAGTCCTGCTCTGTCCAGCTCCCGGGCAGCATTCAGCCGATGGCCAACTTCTCTTCTCTGACGGACTCTGTGGTTTTCCTGCCCATACATGACCAGACCTGTAGTGAGAGTCATCTTTGGGGCTCCCCCTCCCCGCTGAAGAAGACCCTGTGACCCCTTACACTTCCAGAAGCAGCCCTGCCCTCTTCCCAGCCACTGGACACCTCTTCCTTGTCACTAATCCTTTGTCCCCAGACATGTCTGATCTCCCAGGACTATAGGTTCTGGTGTCTCTCCCGCAAATCTGCCATCAGAAGCCAGGAGTCCCCTGGGCAGCTGGGACAGCCAGAAGGCCAGAGCCAGGGGAGGAGGCCCTGAACTTCCCGAGAGCTTGCGGAGGGTGCTGTCCGACTGGGGGGTGGCAGAAGGGGACATGTGATATCTGTCGTACGTGGAATGAGGTCAGCTCAGAGATGTCCTGTGGATGGACTCTGTCTCCTCATCACATGGTAACTCCCAGCCCCGGGCAGGTCCTGCTACCCACCTACTCCTCGGGCCTTGCAGAATCTTAGCAGCAGCCCATGGTGGGTCACCCCAGGGTGCCCAGAGCCGTGCCCTGACCTCTCCTCACACCCTCCTCTTGGGAAGCAGCAGGCCTGCACTGGCTTCCTGGGTGCCTGGGACCTTGAGATCAGCCTGGCTGGCAGCGGGAGGTGGGGGTCAGGGATGTTCCTGCCTCTCCTGTCCCTTAACATGAATGTCCCTCAAGCTGAGGCTATTAAGCGGGACTGGTCTTTCTCAGTGCTCCAGGAGCAAACACCCCATCAGCCTGTCCCTTGCTCAGGTCTGGCTTGGATCCCAAGGGGACCGTCCTCTGCCCTTCTGCCTGCCAGGCCCTGTGGGCCCATCGTCAGGCTGCTTCCACCACTGACACACGGTGACTTGACAGGACTGAGGGCAGCCTTCTCAGCTTGGGGAGCGACTCCTGGCCTCTCAAATCGGTGGCAACAGGACCTCCAACAAAAGTCTCTGTGTGCGACGCCCAGACCCCGTACCCCAGCTCCTCTCCCACACCCTCATCAGCCAGGCGGCATCCCGCTGCCGTCTACTGGAACCTTCTGCCGGACCGCTTGTTCACATCCTGGGCTGACTCACAGCGGGAAGGGGGTGGGCGGTGGGGAACATAGGCCTGTGTCTTCCCCCACCACAAAGAACGGAGGCCAGCAGCATCTGAGAGGGTTGGGAGGCAGGGTTTGGGAAGATGCCTTCTCGGGGGTGGGGGGATGGAATGGGGACTTTGCTCGACACCCCCAGCACCTCCACCCCCGCTATGCAGGCTGGGGTCGGGCTTTGAGAGAGGAGCACACCAGCACACACTTTAAGGGCAAGGTCCCTGCGGTGGGGTCCCGAGGCAGGTAACGAAGGCGACACGGGCAGACAGGTCGCCCGCCTGGACACACAAAGGCCTTCCCTGTGCGGCCAGGCGCCGGCACCACTCTCACCTCCCACACCGCAGCAGGGACAGCCTCCAAGGCCCAGGACCCTGCCGGGGCACAGGGCCAGCAGGGTGAGGGACAGCTGAGTGGCATCAGCGTCTTCAGACAGGCAGCTCCCAAACCCCACTTCTGAGGATGCTCTCTGAGTCACAGCACCGCTAGATGAGGCTTAAGGCCAGGGGCACTCGGGCAGCAACATGGACATCTCCCCTCCCTGGGGCGCCCCTTCCCCTGGCACTCGCACTTGGGCACAAAGGCCTTAGGAAAGAGGGTGGGCCCTCTCTCTGCCTCCAGGGCCAGGTACGCAGTCACACCTGATGGAACCCAGGTGCACAGGTCTCTCTGCATGTGACCCCATAGCCAACACCCATGTGCACCAGCGCTGTATGTGTCTACACCTGCTCACACATGCATACACGCATGCCTAGCTACATGCATACACATACCCCTGAACACCAGCACGCACTCGTGCACACATCTGTGGGGAACATGTGTGTACATGCCCACCTGCCCTGAAACATAAGCCTGAACCCCGCACGCAGGCCTGGTGCTCAAGTGTGACAGAGCCTCTGCCCAGACTGACAGCAGGTGTCCGACCTCTCCCCGCAACCCCGGGGTCCCTGTCTCCCTGCCGTCACCTCAACCAACACACTCTGAACCCACATCACCAAGCCCAGACCCACACCATCGCTCTTCCCCTCAGCTCCTGCTGCCTGCTTGATCACCTCACAGCAGGCCACACCATGGCTTCAGTGATGCTCACGCCTGAGTGCCCTTCCCTGGTCCCCAGCCAGTCTGACACACCTGTCTTTTCTGGGGTGGGTGGGTGGGGTCAGGTGGGTTATAAATGTGGCCCCCTCACCCCGGGGGACAGCCCCAGCACCCACGGGAGTCGACACCCCGAGGCTTGTGACACTGCCCAGGTCCAGCCGGAGTCTGCACTCACCGGGATGTGAGTGTGTGGGTGGGTGTGCGGGTGGATGGCAGATGTGTGTGGGGGGGTACTTTTAAGTGTGGAGGAGCCTGCCTTGTGTGCATGTAGCATATGTGTGTGTGTGCTATAGGTATGTGGGTATGGGTGTGTACCTATGGGTGTGCGTGTGTGAGTGCAGCCAGCGTGCGCGCACACACACACACACACACAGTGAAACCGGCACATACACACATGCGCACACGGAGATCTGCTGAGAAGTCTGACATCCAGAAGCCTGCTCTCTGCGCTCCTAACTCTGAGGAGGGGGCAGACCTGTGGGTGCCTCCCAGGGCCTCTAAATAGCTCCCCTCCTACATTTTAAAGATAAAGCACAAGTGTGGGGAAGACACCCCTGGAACCGGGGCACAGGGTCTTAGGACACCCGCTGAGGGGACAGGAAGAAATCCGGTCCTGGGCGGCAGGAGGTCACCTCCCCTTCCTGGACTCTTGCTTGACTCCCAGCAATGTCCCTCATCGGAGGGACCCCTCCTCCCCTCTCCAGGACCCCACAGTCCCCAGGCACAAGCGCCTCATACCAGGGATGGTCAGCTTCTGACAGCCGACCCTGGGTCACCACAGGACAGGTGGGAAGCGCAGGCCATTGATCCCTGCCCCGCAGGGGGCTGCTGGGGGGGAGTGGCAGAAGAAGAAACTTCCAGCCCCCACGCCCAAGGTGAGCCCAATCTCTGCAGACTTGCTCCAAGAGGGGTATGAAAAGAGGCAGGGCAGGAACAGCCCTGAGCTGCAGGGGCCTGGGGCCCGCCGGGGCCTGCACTGGCCGCCATCACGGAGCCCTGGTTTCAATTGGCCTTGTCTCTCCACGGTCTGATTCGATTTCCTACCCCTGCAGAGGGGCTTGTGGCCGTGACGACGGAGCGCCGGGGCCTACATGTCTGGCCTCGGTGCCATATTTGTATTTTTGATGCCCTTAAACCCGGGCCCGCCGGGGGGCGGCTCACACGGGGGTAGGTATGGGGGCGGGGAAACATTGTATGCGTTACTCAGAGGGGATTTTAGCAGGGCCAGGGTGGGGTCTGGGGTGGGGCCTTGGCTAAAATCTTAGAGCAGGAAAGCCTACATGGAGGAAGGGGTCCCCCCTCTCCCACAGAGAAGACTGTTCAGGGGTGCCCACCAAATGCGCACACACACACACACACACACACACACACACACACACACACAGACTTAGGCTTCCAGGGAGCTGACTCCCTGCCGCCTGGCGTTCCAAACCTGCTTCCTATATTTTCACAAGGGGCATGACGTTGGCCTCCTGGTCTACTCCAGAGCCTGGTGCTGTCAGCTGGCAGACATCAAGACCCAGTCCCGCAGCGTTTGTGTTCTGTGGCCATTTCCATGGTTCCATTCCAAGGCACTGCTGGAGGCTAAGGGTCCAACCAAAGCCCCCCCAGCCTGCCCTCCCTGGACTCTGAATCACAGGTACCCAGAGCCATCGGCCTGGCCCAGGGCAATGCTGGAGTGGACCCCTAGCCAGCATGGATGTGGTAAGGGGAGACCTCTGGCTTACCTCTCCCTCTGGTCCAAGTTGACTGGTGGCCAGGGGGACCTGAGGAATGCTGGCTAAGGCCAGGGAATGACCGTGAGGGTAGCAGCTGCATGATGTCTGGTTGGAAGCTGGGGCGTGGCCCCACCGGACAGCCTCAGTTGCCGCAGGGAGGACAGAGCGAGGTGGCCAAGAGGGAAAGATGGGAGACAAGTGCCTGAGTCACCTAATACCAACTGGTGGCAGCTAAATGTCTCCCTAAGTGGGGAGATCTGGGCACACACTACCCCTGTGGGGCCCTCCCCAGCATCCACCCCCCACTGCTCAGGACTCCTCGGCAGTCAGTGTGGGGTGTACAGCAGTGGGGCGAGCATGGAGGAGAAGCCCACCCTGGGAAAACTAGGTGGCCGGGGCAGCTCCCCACCCTCCGCTCCTGGGCCCCTCGTCTGCTCATGGACCCCCAACCATGGCCCTCACCCAAGCAACCTCCTTCCCAGCTATGGCTGTGGCCTCCGTGGACCTCGGGAGATGTCACCAGCCACACGCCAGGCTGGGTTCACTGCCTGTCCCAGGGCCAGCTTCCCTGGGAACCACGAGGCAAGGGAGTCACCCGAGAGGCCTCTCGAGGCACCTGCTGGCAAGGGCTGAATCCATGGGGCCCCCACCCAGTGTCACCCAAACCTAGGGCCCCAGCCCCAGCACCTGTAAGCCTGCTGAGCCCGAGACACCTCAACTGAGCCAGAGCCTGGAGACACCAGCTCAGCCTTGGCCCTCATGGCTCAGTGGGTCCACCTGCTCTGAGAGACCCCACTACCCGCCTGGTCTCACAGGGGATTCCAGCAAAGGGCAGCTCCGAGGACCATGTGCTGTGTCCACCCGCACGCCCTTCCCAGGCCCCCACCCCACCGTCTGATGGGAAATCAATGTCGCCGAGCGCAAAGTCCACTCCTCCCGAGGACAGCCACCTTCCCTGGATCCCCTGCCATCCAGCACAGGGCTCTGCTTTCTCCCAGTCCTCCTCCTTCCTCTCTGGACAGGGGTGTCCTGGTCGTCAGGCACCGCCAGGCCTTCGGAGGTCTTGGCTGGGGAAGACTTGGGCTCTGACATCTCAGGGGCGTGGGGTAGGTCTCAGGCTTGACCTGGAGAAAACGTCCTGACGCTCCAGCCCCAGTCACCCCAGGCAGCCACCTGGCTGCTTTTCCTGACTCTACCAGGAGGCTCGGGGAGGCGCAGGTTCTACCGGAGATAAGACAAAATCCAGCTTTGCTGATGCCAAAAGCGATTCTCTCCACCCCCTGACCCTGGAGCACTGAGCGACAGGGTCCCCCAGCGAGGGCAGGTGAGACTGTAGCCAGGGAGTCCGGGCTGTCGCCCGGGACTCCTCCCCTCACGCCTCAGGGCTCAGGCAGGAGCTGCTTTCCCAAAGGCATTTGCCATGGACTCAATGTGAATACCGGGGGCCCCCACATGGGCCGGCACCGAACAGAGTTCTCCGTGACTGCATTTGGAGAAGCTGATCACCAGGCCTTGCTTCTGAGCTTCCGTTGGATAGGCTGGAGCCTCCAAAGTCTGGGTTTGGAGGTGAGAGTGAGTGAGTGAGTGGTTTGTACCACTTGGTCCCAATGTTGGAACTTGGTCCATTATACCCCCCAGGATGGCGTCAGGCAGGCAGGTTCGTGCAGGGCGAGTGTGGGATGGGTGCCCCATCTGTGGGGCAGCAGAGTGAGGTGCGGGGTGGGGGGCAGCTCTCTGTGCACGTGTGTGGAGGTGGGGAGGGGCTTGCTTCCTTTCAAACCATAACGTGTCTCCAACCAGCCCTGCACCCCGACTCTCGGTGTTTGGCAGCGTGGTGGGGCCGGCGCCCGCGAGACTCCACCACCCCTCATGTGTGGATTTTACCAGAACACAAAAACAGAATGTTGGCAGGCAAAGGACGCGTGTCAGTGTCTGTCCCCTTCCATGCTGAGTGTCTCAAACAAGAGGAGAGAGAGAACACATCCGCTAAGAACGAGTCCCTCCTAGGGTGTCCCTGCCTGGGCTCAGGGACAGGGCCCGGTGTCCTGGGCGTCTGAGGTCCCCCAGAAGGAGGACGTTCCCCCAGTGGAACCTAAGCTACACTACACCCTGCCATGCCTGGGACAGCCCCCACACGGAATGATCTGGAACAAAATGTCAGTCAGTGGTGCCCAAGTGGCAGGCTCAGCTCAGAATGCCTCTTCCATCGGACCCCTGCCTTCCTGCTTAGTCATACTGTCCCTCACCCTCCTCCCTCCCTCCCTCCTTTCTTCTCTCCCTGCCTCTTTCACCTTCCTCCCTCTACCATCTCTCTGAGTCTCCCGTATCCAAGGGCAGCCCCCTCCATCAGTCCTATCCCCAGGAGTGAGGACCCCAGTAGCTAAGTCCATTTCCAACCTGCCTGGAGCAGCCTCTCCATGCTGCTGGCCAGGGTTGGAACGCTGTCCCATGTTCCCACTGCCCCACGCACGACCCCTTGTTGGGCCCCCACTTGGTGTCCACCTTGCCACAACTTCTGCCTCTTCCTCCAGGACCCTGCAGGGCCACATCCCTTCCTCAGGCTGCAGGGCTGGTCTTCCTGGGACAGGCTGGGCTAGACCCAGGCTACTTAGGGATTCCAGGGTCCCCGCTCTCGTCCTTACTGTCCATGTCAGCCAGCGTGAGGTGTTCTGGCCAGGAAGCAGGGACCCATCTGCAGGGGCAGCCTCCAGGAGCACATCTGAAGGTGGAGTGGTCATTTCGGTCTCCCCTCTCCCCACCACACACACACACACACACACACACACACACACACACACACATATCTGCATACTCAGAGTGGGGCTGCTCATCTCGAGGTTAACAGTTTGAAACCACCAGCTGCTCCGAGGGACACAGATGAGGCTTTCTGGTCCTGTAAACAGTTACTGCCTGGGGAACCCCGGGGGTGGGGTAGTTCTACACTGTCCTAGGGGGTCACATGAGTCAGAATCGATTTACTCGATGGCAGTGAATTGTGTGTGTGTGTGTGTGTGTGTGTGTGTGTGTTTTAAATAATGATCATGGCCAAATAAAACCACGCGAGCAGCCTGCAACCCACCACGGGGCTGACGGACCTATCCTGGTTGTAGAATTTTGGGGCATTTTTAAAAAGAAAGAATTTGGAGACAAAGACATCTTGTGTCCCCTGTGCCCTTTGTCCCCAGAGAAGAAAGGCCAGGCCCCTTGGAGGGCCCTTTAATCCCGTTAAGTGATGCCTAGAGTCCAACTTCCCCTTGAACGCAGACCTTCTTGGCTTTCCCTTCTAAATGCACCCCAAAAGGGAAAACGGCCAGGGAGGAGTGAGTGGGGGGGGGATGTGGAGAAAGGGGGAAAATAGGAACTTATGGAGTGAGTAAGATGCTCCAGAGAGGGAGTTTTATTAAAGTCCTCTCATTTACTTCCCACCTCGTTAAGATCTTAATCACAGCCCCCAAATTGCCCGAGCTGACATTTGTCGGCGGCTGTGCCCCTGCGCGTGCTGCCCGCCCCTCAATGAAAGCTCATTTCCAGAACATGATTTGCGTGGGTGCCCGGGGCCCGCCTCCTCCAAGGGCACGGGTGGGAGGGAGTGCTGTCCGGTGATTGGGCTCCAGGCAGAGAATAGGCGCCACAGAGAGGAGCCACAGGGAGGCTGAGTCTTTTCAGGCCCGAGAGGAAAGATTAGCCCTCTGACCGGGGCTGCTGCCGGGGCCGGGGACGGGTGTGCAGCAGACAAAGGCCAGGCCTGGAAGGAAGGGGCACCCACCTGGGGCGTTGTGTCGCCCCCCCCCCACCTCCTCCACCCTGCTTCCTCTTGTCTCTCCTGCTTCCCCTCCCTTTCCTCCCTCTCTCTCCCTCCTCCCCACTCGCTTTTCCTCCTCCCCTCTTCCCTCCCCATCCTCTCTTGGGTTCTCTCCCTCCTCTTTTCTTCTCCCCCCTGCCTCCTATCCCTCCCCCTCCACCTCCTCCTCCTCCCGTGATCTCCCCACCCCTGCTCCTCCTCTCTCGACTCTTCCTCCTCTCCTGGATCTTCCTCCTCTCCCTCCTCCCTCTGCTCCTCCCGCTCTCCCTCCCCCATGCCATCCTCCCTGTACAACTCACGCCTGGCTCGCAGCCCTGGGACAAGAATCTGGGCCTCTGTGTGCAGAGCCCGCCCCATCCGGGAGGAGGGTCTTGTCCCTCAGCCCCCACACAGGGCACACACAGAGGCCTGTGCAGGCCGCCCCCGTGCAGGGCTGGGGCAGAGGGCAAGGCCTTCCTCACCTCCCCACCCTCCCCCAGTGGGCTGGGCACCAGCCAGGCAGGGAGCGTGGGCACAGGGTCAGGACAGTGCCATCTGGGGGCTGGGATGGTCCTGGGAAGAAAAAGAGCTGGAGGCAGATGAGCAGAGGTGGGGGGGGCGGGGGGCGGGCAGACGTCCCCATGCCCTCGCTGCCTGCCTTCCCACAGCAGGCCCACTGGCTCCAGGCTCAGGACCCTGGCAGGCAGCACTATCCTGCCCACCTTTCCCTGTTGTTGGATTTGGCAAGGGAGACCCAGGGGAGACCCACAAGAGTGTCAGAGACCACCCCTTACCCTAACTCAGCACATGCACATACCCCAACAGCCACACCCTCCTGAACCCTACCCACCCCCCTCCTGGTCCACAGGGAAAAGGCACCGTGGCTGCTGTCTGGTTGGCACAGCTGTACTTGATGCCCACACTCACCCTCCAGCCAGGACCGGGCCGTGCTTGCTCCCACAGTGTTCCCTGGGCTGGCCGGTGTGAGTGCATAGCGGGGGCTCCATGGACTCCCCCTGAATTAGCCAGTCAACACTTCACTTCCAGGGTATAGGGCTGAGAGGAGTCTGGGGAATGTGGGGGTCGGAGGCAGTCGGACCGCCACACAAAGCCAGGCACACTCATGGAAGGAGTTCAAGGAGGGTCCCAGGCGGAGCAGCGGTTGCCGCAGGTGGCTGCTGAAAGGCTGCTGTCCAAACCCACCCAGAGGTACCGAGGAAGAAAGGCCTGGCGCTCCCCACCCCCAAGCTCAAGCACTGAAAGCCCCACAGAGCACAGCTCCACGCAGGGCCAACCAGAGGCCAAGGTGGCTCTTCCTGCATGGGCACCTCCTCTGTCACCTTTCAGGGGGCACCGGACCTGCCTCCAGGGCCACCTCCAGAACCCTTTGTGACCACAGGGAATCCACACATCTGAGCCCACTCGAGGACCTACAGCACACCACCCAGCTAATTCTGGCACAAACACACGGTCTCTGTTGGTGCTGAGTCACCTGCAAACGCTTGAGGGTGGGTCCCACTGAGGCCCACCCCGACTCGTTTTCATGGGTCGGACTGTGTCTCCCTCAAAAAATGTGTCACCGGTATCTCCACCCTGGTGCCCCTAGAACATGACCTTAGTGAGAAATCCAGCCTTTGGCGATGCCAGATGAGTCAACATGGGGCCATCCCGGGGCAGGGTGGCGTCCGATCCCACCGGAGTGATGTCTATGTAAAAGAAAAGGCACAGAGAGAGGTGGCCCTATGCAGACAGAAGCCATTTGAAAAGGGATGCGGCCACAAGCCAAGGAGTGCCTGGGACCCCTGAAGCATGGAGGGACAGGGGCTTTTGGAGTAACGCTGGCCTTCCTGATACCCAGAATTCAGCTGTGTGGGCTGCAGGGAAGAGTTTCGACCCTTCCTTCCCACCCCTGCCTTCCAGGCAGAGTACAGCCACAAGCAGATTCCTGGAAGTCCTAGGCACACCAGAGACAGAGAAACAGGGCCCTCTAGCAGGCACTGCCCCTCCACCCCCAGGAAGCAGCAGGAGCTGGCAGAGTCTGGGAGCTTGGTGAGGGCAACACCCCACGGTGTAAACACTCATGGAGGGCAGGACAGGAGGTCCCCGCAGCTCCAGTCCTTCCTGACCTCCAGCCCATGCCCCCTGACCCAGGCAGCTTCAGGAAGCCAAAGGGTTCTAGAACAGATCTTCAGGGAGGTGGCCAAGGAGCTGGTCAACACTCCACTCCACCCCCCACCCATCCCCCTTGCCTCTCACTGGAGACGCCCTGGTGTTGCGTAAGGTGGGTCACAGCTACAACGCCCCAGGAAACCCAGGGCACAGTCACGGGGTGGGGGATGGGGGGTGGTAGCTACGTAATCTCATGTCAACTTGATCAATAGAATGTCGGGGTGAATTCTAGTCTGTCCATCAGGTCACAAGGTAACACCCACCAGGAGGATTCTGGGAACTCCGGTCTTTCTCCCTGGAGGTGGGACACCCTCTGTCTGCTTGCCATTCCTGTTGACAAGCCACATGGTGTCACAGAGCCCTGGAGCTGGAGGAGCCACGGGAAGACCCACACCAGGGCTGAGATGCTTCCACTGCCACCGCGTCCACCACTGGCCCGTGGTCTTCCTGCATTCAGCGTCATTGCATGTGCTGTGTGAGTCTAAGGAGGGATTTATGGGCTAGGATCAAACACATGGGCTAATATCAGACCCACAGACTGGAACTGGACTGGGCTGGGCTGTTTTCTCAATACGCAATGGCTCTTTGCAATTGTTCTTTCTTACAGGCATACGAGTCTCTCTGGATTCGTTTCTCTAGTCAACCTGGACTAACACCTGGGGGCAGCAAGAGACCCCAGGGCCGGAGGCCATTTTTAGCAGATTTTGAGGATGGGGGTCCTTTCCTCAGCTGTGCCCCTGATAAGAGGACACCCCAGGGAGGGGGCAGCACCTGGGTGCCACCCAGCACCTCCACGTGCGCACCCAGCCCACTCTGCCCCAGGCCCCTCCCAGCTTGTCACCTGTGAACCTGGGAGCCACTGTGCAGTCCCTGCAGGTGGGGTGTGATGAATAAAAGAGGGCATGTTGCACCATCACGGAGCAAGGGACCCACATGTCTTTCTATCGGTGTCCAGTGCAGAGCCAGGAGGTCCCAAAGGAGAGCCCCCATCCCACCCATCCTGCTCAGGGAAAGAGGAGCCCTCTCCTAACCTCTGCACCTGGGCGGAAGGTGACACCACCACACTCCAAGACACAGCCACGGAGGCTCAGCTGTAGGCTGTGGCCATTGGTCTGTCTGGGGGAGGCAGGGCTTGGAAACCCCCCGGGAACACAAGGATCCACCTTCTCTGCACAGACAGACAGGGAAGGACAGATGCCCACGCTCCCTCCATGGACGTGGACATGTTCACTGCCGGTTGAAACTTCCTGGCCCTACCCACCCCACCCCCGCCACACACACACCCCACCCAATCGCTCCTTATGAAGCTGGGGTCTAATGGCTCCAGACGCTTCCCTGGGCCTTCCTCTAGCGAGTCCTGGAAGCATAAAGCATTACACATGAAAAGACAGTTGACTTCCCGGATCTCCTGGGGGCAAAATCAACTCAGCATGGTTTGGGAGAGGCTGAGTGTCCCCCCCCCCACCCTGAGGGACAGGAAGGCACGGAGCAGCTCCCACTACTGCAGCACAAGGCTGACAACCACAAAAGAATCACATGGTCCCTGAGGTATCAGAGGCATCAGTTATCAGGCTTCAAGAACTAAAAATCATAACACTGCATGCTCACCTTCCTGGGTGAGCTGACAACAACTGCATGCATAAGCAAATGTGGTAAAGAAAGCTGATGGTGCTCGGTTATCAAAAGATACAGCATCTGGGGTCTCAAAGGCTTGAAAGTAACAAGTGGCCATCTAGCTCAGAAGCAACAAAGCCCACATGGAAGAAGCACACCAGCTTGTGTAATGACGAGGTGTCGAAGGAATCGAGTATCAGGCATCAAAGAATTAAAAATTATATCATTAAAATGAGGGGGAGTACAGATTGGAGACCCAAAGCCCATCAATAGGCAAAGCAACAGTCCCTTACAGAGGGGTCGTAGGGAGGAGATGAGCCAGTCAAGGTACAATATAGGAATAATGAAATATGCAACTTTTCTCTAGTTCTTAAACACTTCCTCCCACCTCCTATCATGATCCCAATTCTACCTTACAAATCCAGCTAAACCAGGGGATGGACACTAGAGCCAGAAACGGGGATTTCAGGACAGATGATCCCTTCAGAGGCAGTAGTGAGAGTGATGATGCCAGGAAGGTGGAGGGAAGGTGGAGTAGAAAGGGGGAACCTATTGCAGGGATCTACATATGACCTCCTCTCTGGGGGGACAGACAATGGGGAAGTGGGTGAAGGGACGCACGCACGTACGATGACAAAATAATGACAATTTGTAAATTGTTAAGAGCTCATGGGGGAGGAGGGGAAATATGGGGAGCTGGTACCGGGGTCCTAGGTGGAAGGAGGATATTTCAAGGATGATGATGAAAACAAATGCGCAAATGTGGTCTGCATACAATTGACGTATGTATTGATCATGATAGGAGTTGTATGAGCCGCCCCCCCCCAAATGATTAATATTAAAAAAGAAAAAGAATCGCGTGATCCCACAAGGGTACCTTGCCACAGACACAGCCAGGCTGGCTTTAGAGGTCCACTCATTGCCACGGAGTCGATGCCAACTCAGCGACCCTGTCGGACAGGGCAGAACTGCCCCTGCAAGGTTTCCAAGACCGCCGCTCTTTGCTGGAGTCGAGAGCCTCCTCTCCTCCCTCGGAGCCGCCCGTGGATTTGAACTCCTGACTTTGCAGTTCGCAGGCCCAGGCTCCCACGAGCAGAGAGCTATTCTCTCCTGGTTTGGGAGGCTGCAACTCCCAGGCAGGGTCACGGGCGGGCCTTCTGTCTGACCCTGTGTGCGCAGGTCTGTGTGCACCTGCTCGTGCGATGACACCTCAAAGACAAAGAGGGTTAGTGCCGCCTTCCCCACGACACTGGTATAAAGGGTGAACGTTCAGCTGTTAACCTCAAGGGCTGCAGTTCAAACCCCACGGTCGCTCCTCCAGAGAAAGATGCTTCTTGAGGGCTGAGCCCCGGTGGCGCAGTGGTTGTGTGCAGGACTGAGGCCCACTGGGTTGGCGGTTCAAATCCAGGAGCAAGGATGGGCCTCCCACTCCCACCAGGGGGCAGTGATGCCCACACACAAAAAAGAAAACCAAAAAAAAGAAAGAAAGAAAGAAAGAAAGGTGCTTCTGTAGAGATGTGAGGTACAAAAACCCTTGGGAGCCCCTGCCCTCTGCCTTGTAGGGCTGCCGTGACACTGAGTCCGTGGACTCTGGTGTGGCCTCATTAACATAACAAAGCCCCAAGCCAGACTCACTGTCATCCAGCCCATGCGGATTCATGAAGACCCTGGAGGGCAGGGTAGAACTGCCCCTTTGAGCTTCCCAGAAGGGAGTAGAAAGCCCTGTCTTTCTCCCACAACCACCGCCACACCAGGCTCCTCACATAACGAAAGGAAACCCTGCTTCCCAATGGGGCCATCCTCACAGGGCCAGTGGCTGGAACGTCCAGGCTTGATCCTGGAGGCAGACAATTCAAGGCCTAGCCCATACGCTTGGGGTCATTCCTGTGATGCCCATCACATCCCACTGTCTAAGGATGGCATCTACCTGTGCTTGCCATTGTCTCATAGGTAACGTTGTATGGGATTTCACAGGGACACCGTCACTGTCACAGTGCTTGGTCTGATCGAGAGGAGCAGGCCCCTGGCAGCAGTGATGAGATAGACACGTTAAGGCTCATGGCAAGAAAAGTCCATGACTCCCATGGGGAGGCCCCACACGGCACTGATTTTCAAATGCCGTGGCTGTAAATTCAAGAAGAGAAAGGGCCTCTGGGCTCCGGTGTAGCCTTAGTATCATCTGCCCCACTACCGAGCGTGAGCAGGGAGAACCTGTCCTCCAGGCATCACCGCCATCCACCATCGAGGTCCGTGGGTGCAGATCAGGCTGAGCCTCCTGGGCCACCAGGGCAATCTCCCAGTGCCCCATTCACCCTCCCACTTCCCCTCTTAGATCCCCACCTGGCTGGATCGTGTTTGTGGCGGTCATGTGCTTATGTAAATTTCATGATTGAGATCTAAGGATGGAGTCTAGCCTGTTAAACTGGAGATAGCCATTGAGTATTCAATGAGGCCTCTGTGTGGGCATGGCTTTGTCCTGAGACTTCTGGGAAATTTCACAATATTTCCCTGGTAGAGATGAGAAGCTATCTCCCCAGTTGTTGGGAGTTAATCTGAGAGACAATGAACTACGGACAAGACAAGATGGCAGCATCTGAGGAGCTGAAGGAGCTGGAAGAGAAGTCATATGACCTTACCCTGATGGAACCAGACCTCTGAAGCTGGAGAAGCCACGTGGAGACCCCTGCCAGCGCTGAGTTATTTCTACCACCATAGGATGCCATTGATGGACCCTGAGCCCTGGAAGCGAGGAGCCATGGGGAGACCCCTGGTGGCACCGGGACTCTGAATCGACTGGCCTGTGACTTCATGAGTCGGAAGGAGACTTTTGAGACTGGTATCGGGCATATGGGCTAATGTCAGACTTATGACCTTGGACTGGACTGGGTTGGGATGATTTCTCAATGTTCCATTCCTCTCGTATATAAACCTTACCCTTATATCCATATGGGTGTCTATGAGTTTGTTTCTCTTGTTTACCCAGACTCACACAGTGTTCCTTTCTGGTGATGAGCATCATGGGCCACCTGGCTGCTAGAATGGGGCAGGAAACCCAGAAACAGACCCTCCCACCCAGGGAACATTGACATGAGGCAGAGGGGAGGCTGTTGCTAACTTCGGGGACACTACAGACCACAAAGACAAACCCTGCTCCCCAACAGATCAGGCTAGGACAGGGGCTGTGCTTCTGGAACATCAAGTAAAACTGGATCCCTACCTCACACCATACACAAACAGAAAAAGGGAGCTTAAAGGCAGACAGCAAAACTCCAAAATCTTAAGAGGAAAGTCGAGAAGAATTTGACCTTGGGATAGCAAGGAATTAATTGCACGAGACCCAAGGAACACCAAACTCAGGGGAAGGAAATTTTTTTTTAAAAAAGCTCTGATCCCCCCTGCGCCACCCCCCCGCCACCCCCTCCCCCCCGACTAGATCCTTTCCTTCCAGGCTGCATCCTTCCACCTTCATTCTCTCCTGCAACATGACAGACATGGCGCTGTGAGAGAGCTCCCCACACTGTCCCATTTTGGGAGAATAAGTCAGGAGCTTCTGTCTTGTAGGCCTGCCCCAAGGCAGGAAAGGACAGAGCTCTGGGGTGGACCAAGGGATCCCTCTCTTCCACAATCGTGGGAGCTCTCCCCAATGAGGCGACCCTCCTGGGGGTCATGAGTGGAGCCAGGCTGCATTCTCCGAAAAGCTTCCAGCCCCAAGCTGGACCATTGGGCCCCAAGGCTTGGCTAATAGCCAGTGATCAGGACCAAGCCTTGGGGCGGAGGGTGATCTGAGGGCTTGTCTCAGGGTGAGAGCCTTGGGAAGGTGGCTGGGGTGCAGCCTGCTGAGTTCTCAGGGATCATGTGTATCCCTAACAAGGGAAGGTGGGTCCAAGGTGTTAGTCCCTCTGAGGACAATGGGGAAGGGAAATCCGTAATTACTGTGATACCCTAACAGAGCTCACCACAGCCCCGGCCCATGGGGGAAATGGCCTGAGACCAGAGGAGGTGGCCCTCAGGTATTTTGAGCCGCAGGGATCTTCGGGCTCCCTGTTGAGCACAAATGATCTAGACTTAAAGGACTGTTCTGTTTACATTAGAATTAGCCGTGCAGACCGACACCCAGGAAAGACAGGCTTCCAAATCCCACGCCCCATAATCCCTCTCTAAGCCTCAGACACAAAACCACCTGGGCGCCCGGTCTTGACAGAACCTTCTCCCAGCCCCTCGAGCCCTGGGGACCCTCATGCTCCCAGTTCAGTCTCAGCCCGGACAGTATGGTGGCTGCATGGGGGGGGGGGGGGGGGGGGGGGGGGGGGGGGGGGGGGGGGGGGGGAGGCAGTAGGCCGAAGGGTTGCAGACCTCATCAAGCGAGAAGAGACCCCACAGGCGGCCAGCAGGACAGGGACATCACAGTGGGCTGGGTGTCAGAGTGTACTCCTGGCTGGGGACCCACTAGTCCCAGTGACGACCATTTCCCACGGTCTCTCCAGACACTTGTCCCAAACCAGCAGCTGGTCCTGAGGATGCTGTATCCCAGGGCATGTCAGCTGTCCCCAGCACCCCACCTGCTGTTCCATCCCTTGGCAGAGCAGGTCCTGCTGGTCCCAGGAAAGAGCCAGCCCTCCTGGCTGCAGCCTGGCCATGGCGGAGCACCCCACATCTGCAGATGCACCCCTGCCATGGCCCACCCTTGGCCACTCAGCAGAGTGACAGCAGCTCTGCCTCCCCCCCAAGCTGATCCCCCCCCAAGAACCCAAACGCAGCCTCACCAAGTTACACTCCTCCACAGGCGGCGTCCTCACCTCGTGCAGACACCTGGAGCTGCCTTTCCTCTCCTGCCCACCATCTACCCACCCCTACCAGCCACCCCTGCCAGCGCCACCTGCAGAACGTACTCAGAACCTAGCCGCCACTAGCCCCACAGCTAGCACCTTGGCCAGCCGGGCGGCCTCCTCCCACCACGGAGACCCCCAGCAGCCCTCCTGCCTCTTTTCTCCCCTCGGAGCCTCAGCCTCGGCAGCCCTTCGCAAATAAGACCCAGCTCAGGTTACTCCCCTGCTGAAAATTCTTCCGGTGGCTTCCATTACACCGCGAGCAAGACTCGACCTGCTGACCTCATCCTGCCCACAGGCCCTCCCAGGCGGCCCCTACGGCCACCTTGGGGCCTCAGGCTGGCCCACCTTGACCCGATCTGAGAGGCAGACTCCTGATGCAGCCTCACCAAGACTACCCCTTCGACCCCTGCCACCCCTGCACGACGCTGTGCCCGTCTGGATGCACGGGTCCTGGATGAAATACGGCCACCCACCCACCCTTCTAGTCCAAGCCATCCCCAGTAGACTACTAACCAAGAGAGCAGGGGTTCGACCCCACCCGAGGCACCTCATAAGAAAGGCCTGGCTGTCTACTTGGGAAACCCAGCCCATGAAAACCCAGGGGAGCAGAGTTCTCCCCCAGAACTGGACAGCGACCGGCCACACCACTCTGCCACCCCCTACCACCCCTGCTCTCCTTCACTGGGCCAGCCTACCTCAGTTTTCCTGCACCACCCCTCCAAGGCACGCGGTACTTGAAGCACTGGGATAGGTGTGAAGGGAAGGGTTGGGGGGAGTGGACTAGAAGGTTTTGCTGAACATGGTTCTGAAGTGGAGCAGGGGTGAGCTGGGCGGGGAGACCCACAGTCTTACTGCCCTGGCATGGGTCTCCCAGATGAGAGGGTTTGGTTGCTTCGGGACCTCACTGACTTCCTGTCCATCCGAGGGCGGAAGGAGAGGAGCTGGGGGGCTGGGGGGCGGGCCGGGGGGAGCCCACTCCAGGTCCTTTTCTCAGGCCAGCTGGGGAGGGAGATGAAGCCAGGCTCTTAAGCGGCTAATTAGCATGCTGTTTGTGGGACGAGTTAAGAATGTAATTACTGGAGGAGGCAGCGGCCAGGGAGGAATGCATTTTGAAGGTTACCATAGGAATGGTGCCGCCTATTCATCCTGCTCAGGGCTAATCACTGTCATAAGGAAGGGATTGGGGACCAGGCTACAGGTTAACATCTGATTAGATGGCCAGGAACAAAGCCAGCAGCACTTGCTCCTTAACCCTTTGGGGTCCAGACGAGTGACCCGTCTGGAAGGCCCCTTCCCCTCCCCCCCAAGTCAGGGCCAAGGATCATGTCCACCACGGGAGCTTCCGGAGGGCCCGCTGGCCGGTCGCTCACAGGCAGAAGGTGGTCAGGGCAGTCAGTGTCAGCATCATAGGTGGACAGATGGCCCCAGAGAGGTGGCAGGACTCTGCCCGGCTGCCCCGCACCCTGGAACAGTGGGCATGGGTCTCTGGAGCCTGTGGGGGCAGGCTGGGGCCCAGACAGCCACCAGGCAGGGAAGAGAGAGCAGAAAGTCCCAGTCCAGCTGAAGGCCTGGCACCCATGGGAGAGCGTGGCTGTCCAGGTGGCTCCTCAGACATTCACATCCAGTGATTGAGAGCCTGGGAGGACGTCTCCACAAAGGAGGTGACTGCTCATGCCATTCTTCCGGTCCATACCTGCTGGCCCAATGTCCCTGGTGACAGCTATTCCAGAACATTCTGTCCTATTACCCCACCTCCACCTCTGCACACCCAGGATTCTGAAAGCATTCTCTGCGTCACCCCCCCCCCCATGTCCATACAGCCCTCACCCACGCCTTGCAGAGATGGAAAGTAGAGTACCCTCTGCGACTTTGTGCTGCAGGAGAGTGAGGTGAGGGGAGACAGTCTCTCCTTGGCCCTGGAATGCTCCCAGCCTCGCACTGGGACTGACCACAGTCTAGAATACACAGCTGGGGACAGAGGGACCTAGGGTGTGTGACACATGGAGCATGCCAGGAATGGGGTGGGCGGGAGGGGGCTTCACATCATTGGGGGGAGTGTCCATGTGCCTGGTTCTGGCTGATCTGATGGACAAAGTTCCAAGTTCAGAGCCAAAGGGACTAAAGGGGGAGGGGGGCTCAGGGACAGAGGCCAGCCAGCTGGGCCGCACCTGTACATTCACCCAGCGAGTGACTGCAGGAAGAGGTTTCTGAGAGCCCGTTTGGACACCCCCACACTCCCTGGTTGCTCAAGCAAGAACCACACTGACCCCCAGGAAGTGCCAGCCAGGCTGAGCTGGCCAGGAGCCTCTTCTCATGCCCTTCTGTGTCTAGCAAACCCTGTCTTCCCCAGACTGCCCATCAGAGCTCAGGGCACCTGTCTCCAAGGGCAGTCTAAGTGGGCTTCTAGAACCCAAGCCCCCTGCAGAAGGCCCCTGGCTTCCAGAGCCTTCTCTGGAATCTTCCAGCGCTTTCCTGCAGGGAGAGCTCTCCCCCATCAGCCCTGCCCTGCCGGCTTTCTGGAGGCCGCCTCCCAGGTGCCCACAATGCACTCGTTAGCTGGGCCTGAAAGGGCTGCCGGGAAGAAGCACTCAGGCTCTGAGCCTCGCCGGGCTCCTCAGACTGAAGGCAGGCGCCGTGGGAATCCTCAATTCAGTGGTGACCCGGGAGCTGTGTGTGATCAACACTTCTCTCCCCGGCCAAGGGGCGGGCGGAGGAAGGCAATTTGTTTGTGAATTTTGCCCTTTGTGATGGAAAGCTGTTGGGTGTTTTAAAAATTGTAAAGGTTGGAACGGTTAACTCCTGGGGCAGTCCCGCCCTGTGGATGGGGACGTTTTTTGTGCATGTGTTTATTTCTTTTTTTGAAAAAAAAAATAAAAATAAAATAAAATAAAGTACAGAATGGATGTTAAGTAGCCGCATGCAAATTCCCTGGGGCCTGTTGATTTCATTCTCTTGAAATCGTTTTGAAAAGACTCAAGCCCACAGAGAGGAGGAACTCGGCTCCCTCCAGCCCAGCCAGGGCTTCCAGAGTCTTTTTCTGGGCCCCAGGGTGTCTCTGAAGAAGGCCATCCAGGGAGGAGCTCCTGCAATGGACAGATTCCAGCCCCCTCCTCAGCCGCTTTCCTGCCCACATCTGAGTTCAGGACAAGGTGACACTGCTGGTCCCTCCTGAGGACAGGGCCTGCGGATCCTTGGCCATGGAGACTGGGGAGGCATGAGGACAATGGCATCTGGGATGACCTGAGAACCACAGTGAAGGGAGGCTGCCATCTGCAACCCAACGAGGGTCGGTGCAGGGAGGGCTTGGTGAACCCCAGTGGTGTCCTAGACGGGCACATGCTGCGTCCCTGGACCGGGGGGGCCTGCAAGTCCCACGCTTTGCTCTGAGGAAGGGCCAAGGCCAATCACGCACCCTACAGGTGTCCACCTGGCTCCCGCGATGGCGGTTTGACCACATTGCTCAGAAGCCCCACTACTGCAGATGCCCCAGATAGCCGTCCCGCAGCTGTGAGATCTCTCCCCCACTACAGTGTCCCCTCTGGGGGAGGGCGGTGGGCAGGAGCAGTCCCGGGGCTGCCAGCTGGGATCGAGGCAAAATGTTCTGGGTCAGTTGATGTGGGAACATCCCGAATGTCCCCTGTGGGTCTGAGCTCCGGGAGGGGCCCTCTTCTCTCCAGGCCATTGTACGCAGGCAAAAAACCAAACCAAACCAAAACAAAAAACTTCTGTGTCCATTTTGGGCTCGTTAAAAATCGCTGGTGGCACTGTGATTAAAGCGCCTGCCTGCTAAGCCACTGGTGGGTGGTTCGAAGCCCCCAGCTGACTCTAAATAGCCCTGCCTCCAGGGCAGCCCTACTCTATGTAGGGGACCTGTATGTGTCAGAATCAACCTAACAGGAGCTGGGGGCTTGGTTTGGAGTTGGGGTTGGGGGGTCTGCATGAGACTACAGGGCCTTCTCTCACCAGGAACCTCTGCTAATGAGTAGAAAGCAGGGGAAGCCGCCCAGGGGCTGCCGGGCACATGGCACAGAGGCCCTGGTGAGCACCTTGCCGAGGCCCAGAGATATACAGCAGGGCATTCCAAACCCAGCAGCCCGGGTTGGAAGGGAACAGCAGATAAGCCTGTCACTAGGCAGGCCAGGGAGGCTCTTTCAAGGGCAGACCACACCAGATCTGACCGGAGCCCCCACCCCTGAAATACACTGCTCTGAAATAGCCTCTGCCTGGTCGGGTCTCCTGGAGCAGGGATCATTCCATGACCTGTGCAGGGGAGCCCGGGGTGAGGGGTGGGGGGCAGGAGGCGGTAGAGGCGGGCATGGGCAAGCCCACCCACTCCAACTGCCTTCCTGGCCTCTCTGGAGACATCTCGTGGTCACCAGGTTGGTCCTGATGGTCTAGGTGACACCCTGGGGGGCCAGAGTTGCCACTTGTTGGGTGGGCATGGGAGTTAGGGTGACTTTGGGCATCGAACAAGAATCCAGAGACGTCGCCCAGAGGGACCTCAACCCACTGTGCTTGACCTTCTCCCCACTGTTGTTGCTTTTAACTGAGGGTCTCACATAAAGTGTGTAAAGACCACGTGGATCTGTCCTCCCTCCTTGGATGGAAGGGTAGGGGCAGCATTCGGGGGAAGGGCTGGCAAAGGCAGCCAATTCCAGGATGGCACCTTAGCCCAGGCCAGCACTTCCGGTCCTAGCCTGCCTTCAAGAACACCCTTGCAATCAGTTACCAGAACTGGGAGCTAGTCCTTCCCTGCTCTCCACCCTCTGCCCATGGCCAAAGGCCCCTCCAGGGCGGGCAGGGACCTCACAAATTCAATGGGATTCCTCCAGCTCTGGACCCTCCCTCCACCAGGTGCCAGGGGCGTCCTGCTTCCTGGGACAGACGGGCCATGGGGGTGGAGTCACCACCGACCTTGGCCAGTGCAGGCTGCCCCGCCCGGCCAGCCAAAGGTGCCCGAGCCCTGCTCCCGCAACACGTCGCGAGGCTGTGGCGCGGCTGCCCATTCAGGGCAGATAAGCCCCTTTAGAAATGGAGGGAATTTAATTCAGCGTCTGAGTGACAGCAGGAAGATTGATCCCCTGGCCAGACAATGCCGCCCCCGGGCTTTAATCTCACCCAGACAATGCGCTGCCGCCCGGCCGGGCCCGGCTTTTCCCACGATGCACGCTGATTAGCAGAGGTGCACTGGATGCAAGCCACTATCTCTCACCGAGAGAGTTTGCTAGGCCCTCGGGCTGGGGGTGGGGGGGAGGAAGGAGGTGGAGAAAGAGGGGTGCTGAACTCATCCCCATTCACCAAACTTAAGTGGGTGCAACACAGCCCCTCTGGCCAGTGCCTGTGGGAGGAGCCACCTGCCGGTAGGCAGGCCAACCTCAGGTCACACTGGCCACTCCCTGCCCACCCCTCAGCCTCCCCTCCTCCTGGACCCTCCAGGCCGGACAGACCCTGAAAGAAGCCCCTCCTCTTCCACACAGACCCAGGGAGCTCCCTCAAAGTGGTCTTGTACACCTGTCCCATCTGCTCATGCAGGTACATCCCTGGGGCAGCTGGAGACGGAGTATCCACAGGTTTCCAGAACCCCCAGGGTGGTGCCAGCCAGGGGCTTCCCTGCCTGCCCCCAGTCACTCCCAAGAAGGGGCCAGCACCCTAGCTGTGAGCTGTGAGACTCACCATTCCCTTAGGGAACTTCACTGGGAGACCCCCTTCGTGTAAGTCAAGGGGGAAACAGCAGAATTGGGAGCAGCAGTGAGAGTCCCGGGGAGCTTTCCAAAGAAGCATTCCCCCCACCCCCATGGCTCTGTGTTCAGGAGAAGGTCCTGGGGGTGGGGGGTGGGGTCTGGATGGTGAGAGCGTTACTGCCTATTTCCTGATGTCACAATTGTCTGGGTCTCCCACAGCTCTAGAGCCCAGCAACATGGCACAGCCAGTGGTTTTCACCCCTCACTTGTCACCTGTGCACAGAGCAGGCCTCCCTTCCCTCCACCAGACAGGGGCCCAGTGAGCCAATCCAGCCCCTCCTCTTCCCGCCCCCTCCCCCGCACCCAGGGACCATAGTCAAGACCCAGAGACATCCTGCAAGGATCCTTAGATCCTCCAGACTGTTGGAGAGCAGCCTGAGGCTCGCCCTGTCTCCACCGCCACCTCCTCAATGTCCCATCTCCACCCTCCGTCCCCCCCAAAACTCACCTCCCGGCCTACCTCCACATCCTTTGCTCCTGAACCCACCTTGCTACCCCCCTGGGACACGACTCCCCACCCACATCCCTGAGCCATGTGGGACCAGCGAGCAGAGCCACACAGAGATCTTCACACCAGAGTAAAAGCAGCCGAAAGTGGGTCTGGCTTCTATTATAACGCACAGCAGCCGCTCCAAACAACACCGGGTGTAGGAGCCCAGGTCAGGCAGATGTCAGTGTGTGTCCCAGACACCGCAGCCACCACGGGGCCCCAGCGGGGTACCTGGAAGCTTCTGGCTCATCCCAGAGAGTCAGCACCTGCTGCATGGTGCTTTGGGGACCGGGAGACATGAGCTGCAGCACCTCTAGCTGTGCTTCGCTCCCTGTCTGGTATCAGACGTCCTGAGGGAGCAGTGGGGGCTTTGCTGGGTAAGGGCAAATCCGGGGGAGAAAATGTAAGAGGCTCATTTTTGTTTGTTTGTTTTTTAATCCCAGGTGGTTGTGAGGGGCCGGCGAGTTGGGTCCAGCTCATGGCGACAGGCCCAGGCAACAGGAGAGCTACCCTTCTAGGGGTTTCTAGGCTGTCACCTTACTGGAAGCCGGTCGGGCAGCTTGTCTCTCGGGCAGAGCGGCTGGTGGATTCGAACCGAGGACCTTCCAGCCTAGCATATGCTGACACCAGAGCTCCTCTGGGATAGGGCTGGTCCCTTTCCAACGAAAGGGACGGATCCGGAGAGCAATATTTATGGTCAGAGTTCCCCGGAGGTGGTTGAGAAGCGGGCTCCGTGTCAACGGCGGTTCTCAATCTGTGGGTCGGGACCCCTTGGAGGGTCGAACAACCCTTCACAGGAGGTGCCACCTGATTCATCACAGTAGCACAGTGGCGGTGATGAAGGAGCAACGACAACAATGTTATGGTTGGGGAGGGGGTCGGGGGGGTCACCACCACTTGAGGAGCTGTATGAGAGGGTTGCGGCCTGAGGAAGGGTGAGACCCACCTCTGTAGAAGGACTTCTGGTCCATTCCAACCCTCTACCAAACGCCCTGCCCTCAAGTGGACGTCCAGCGACCCCCATGGGGCTTCTGGAACTGTCTCTGTATTGTGAAGACAGACAGCCTCCTCTCTCTCCCTCAGGGCAGCTGAGCCCCCATTAGGCAACTAGCCACGGGGCCCTGGGCGCCTGTTGAAAAAGAACCAGACAGGACTCACTGGCCTGGAGTCGATGTAACAACCCTGTGGGGCCGAGTGGAACTGCCCCGGTGAATTTCCAAGACGGTGGCTCTCCACAGGAAGAGGAAGCCCCGTTTTTCTCCCTAGGGGCTGGTGGTTTCCAACTGCTCACCTGTTGCAAGTGGGCCGGCCCCACCCCCGTGACCACTGCGTGACCGCTGTAAGCAGAGGGCTATAGTGTATCCTGGCTGATGGGCCTCATTGCCAGGGGGCACTGAGTGGTGCTTTTATGAAAAGGGTGTGGCAGCCCGGTAGGTTTGGGAGCCTGGGCGCAGCCGTCACCTGGGTTCTGATGTGCGGCCCCTACAGGACGAGACCTTGCGGGGAGCTCCCGGGGTTCCCATGGGCACTGCAAACTGGCCCCATGGGTTTCCAAGACTGTAAACCTTTACAGAAACGGATTGCCTCCTCTTTCTCCCACAGACCAGCTGGCGGGCTTGAACTGCCGCACTTCCAATTAGCAACCCAGCACTTATACCACAGGACCACCAGGCCCCTTGCCGAGAGGTGGTTCCACATCGGCCAGCTTCACAAGGCTGGCACTGCCCCTGTGGAAGCCTGCCTGCCCTCGGGTACTGCCCAGTCCTCCCGGCAGACGGGCCTCCTCTGAGTTCCTGCAGCTCTTCTCTCTAAGGGCTCTGATTGCCAGGCCCTGGCCTCTCTTTCCCACCACCTTCGCAGAGCGAGCCTGACCAGCCTCTGCGTGCCCCAAAACTCAAAAACAACCAGGCCCGCTGCTGCCAGAGTGGACCCCGACTCGTAGCGACCCAATGGGACCGGGCAGACCTGTGTCTGTGGGTTTCCCTCCCAGACGATGGCTCTGCCCAGGAATAGACAGCCCTGTCTTCCTCCCGAGTGGCGGCTGGTGGTTTCAAACTGCACATCTCAGCTCAGCTCGTGGCCACGGTTCCACCAGGGAGCCCAGCACATGCTCAGTACATACTCGCCCGGCTTCGGACCTGGAGTCCAGCTGGGAGGAGGGAGAAAGTAGGGCGTCTGCCGAGGTTTTCCCCAACCCCCACACCCTCTGCCTGTGCTTTGGAAGACAAGGACTGTACTTTTTTTAAAATGCAGAAACAACAACTAGCATGAAACAATTGCCTCCCCCTGACCAAAAGACAAACCCCAGGTGGGCCCGCCGCACTTAATGACGCAGTGGCCTTGGGCATGTCCATGAGGCTGGGGCAGGGCAGGCATGGCCTCATTCAGCTGGACATTTGTGGCCATACGTAACCCCCCACCACCACTATCCTGGAGCCTGGACCCACAGACAAGCCCAGCGCAAGGCGGACAGAGTCTGCCCTTGCTCTTTAAATGGCATAGCCAGTCTGGGGGTGAGGTTGGGGGGGGCCCTCTAACTGCAACCTTTCTCCCCACCCCTCTCACCGAGTGAGCACTGGGAGGAAGGATGGAGCCAGGGAGCACAGGTGATTCAGGGGCAGCCCCAGTGCCTGGCCTGCCTTGGTGCCATGGGAGAGGGTTGGGCACACCCTCCTGTCCCCACAGAGACTGTAGTTAGGGGTCCTTGGAGACAGTCACCTCAGAAGGACAGGGTCTTTGGGAGGGGAGAGAATGAAGAAAAGCGAATACAGCACCCTGTTCGCATGAGGGATGGTGAAGGGATACCTTCTGGGGTCCACAGGGTTCCTGCCGGCTCCCCAGGAAGAGCCAGCTGGGGCAACACAGCATGGCCACCCCCACGCCAAGCCAGCTGGGCTCAGGAGACCCTAATGGGCTTCCGTCCACGGACCTGGGGGTCTCACAGCTCACCTCACCTGGCCTGTGGTGCATCCCCCACTCCACTTGCCAGCCCACCCCTGGGTAGCCTGCCTGACTCCTGCTTCATGGTTTTATTTTATGGGGGACTCTGGCTCCTTCAAGGAGCCCTGGAGAGGTACTGGTTACACGAGGTCAGCTGTTCAAAACCACCGGCCAGTCCGTGGGAAACAGACGAGGCTCTCCATTCCCATAAAGAGAGACAGTCTTGGAAATTCACAGAGGCAGGGCTACTGCCCCAAGTGCAGACCGGCTCGGTGGCAGTGAGGCTGGGTCTTTCTTTGGGTTTGGATTTCTTCAGAGGATCCCTGGGGCGTGCAAGCCGTTGGCTCGGCGAGGAACCTCAAGGGGAGCCGCTCGAGCCCACCCGCAGCACTGCCAAAGGGTAACCTGCTTCCAGACAGGTGGTCAGGAAGAAAGCCCCAAGGGACAGTTCTACCCTGTGACGGGAGAGGGGGGTCAGGCTCAGCTCGGCGGCAATGTGTCTCCCTGACCGCTCAAACCCTTAGTGGCGGACACTCCCCTACAAAGCCCACTGATTACTCCCCCCCACCCCACCCTGAGCCCCCCGCAAGGACACAGCAGGTCCTACGTGGCCCTGCGGGCGGCAGCGATGGCATCCATCTCCTGGTCTAGCACACTCATCCCACGGCAGCAGCAGGTGCCCCACGAGGACCCTGGCCCAGCAAGGGAAGCGGGAGAGTGGGCCTGGGGGGCGGGCTGTCAGAAGGGGCGCAGCTGCTGACTTTAGCTATGCACGCAAGCAGTCCATGAGGCTGTTAATCAGAGGATGGAGGTGAGCTGTCTCTGGACTGTGGGTTCAGCAGGTCGCCCGGGGCAGTGAGGAAAATGAAAGTCAGGCCGCTCATCCTACATGGAGGAGAGGCCGTCTACTCACCCAGGCAAGTGGACTGTTCTAAAAGCTTCCAAGGATTTCCTCCGCCCCGGTCCTTGGCCTTCCTTCCTGGCTGCTCCAGGAGATGGAGGCTCTGCTGCGAAGTGTCTGTAGCTCTGATGCTGGGTATCCAGGCAGTGGCGACACTGAGGAGTTGGCAGCCCAGGGTGGTGGTGGGACCCGGCCCCCCAAAGGGGAAGTGGGCGGGCGGGAGGGGAAGCTGGGGTCTCTGTAAGGTGGTTTCAGCCTCAGCTGGAGGTGTGGGTTCTAAAAACAGACCCTCATCCCTCTGCACACATCTCCCCCCCCCGCCCCCCCGCCGCCATGACCTCATTCTTGCCTGGCCTGGGGTCAACCTGTCTGGGAGGCCCGAGAAACGAAAGACAGGTAGGCATCTCCAAAGGCAGGCGTCCTGGCATCCTGCCCAAGCCTCCGGGGAATGGAGATGCTGGGGGCTTCCCAGGAAGGTGGGAGCCAGTCTCACAGGGTCCTTGGTAAAATGAGGAGAGAATGAGCGGGATCAGAGGATAGGGGAAGGAAGAGAGGACCAGAGAGAGGGAGAGCCAGGGAGACAGGAGGGAGAGACTTCCTTGGCCAGCCTGAGTTACACTTTAAAGCTCACAGTGAGTGTTGGCAAACCTGGGGAGAAAGGTCATAGCCTAAACTTGGGGACCAGAAGGAGTGGGAAGTGGTGGGAAGCAGTCCCCAACCTGCCAGGTGCCCTGGGCACATGGTCTAGAAATGCCATGTGGCCGATGGCACCCACAGAGCACCCTGACTCCACCAAGTCCCCTTCCTCCTGTACAGACCCCTAGTCCCCGGCCTCACCAGGAGACACCACCTCTCCAGGCAGGCAGTGTCCCCAAGGGCTTCCCCAGGCTGTACCCAGAGGCCTGTCCCAAATCTGCCAGGGACAAGCCAACAGAATCCTACCTGTCTGATCAGAACCAGAGTCCAGCCCCAGCCCATCTCAGCCTCCATCTTGCTTGGCTTTCTGGAATGGATCACCTGACCGTCCCTGGGAGAGCTGGCATCCCCACCCCACCTCCGCTAGCCAGGGCAAGGCCACACCTGGGGTTCCCTTTGCTGTGGAACCTTCACCTGTTGGGTAGCAACCCCATGCGAATCCTGGGATCCAGGAGTCACCGTCGCATTAGGCTTTAAATGTGGCCCCTGAGACTCAGGGGCTCCTGCAGCCTGTTCCACCCGACCCCAGATGAAATGCCCCAATTGTTAATCACCCCACTTTCTCCGCAAGCCACCCTCCAGAGCACTACGTGGCAGCGGTGGTCCAGGCATGAGGTCAGCAGACCCTCTCACACACACACCCCTCCCCACACACACACATCAACATCATCCTTCCCTGGACCCCAGCAAGAGTGGGGCGGTGATAAGAAAGTCAAAGAACCATGGGACAAAGAACAGTGAGCCTGTCACGTAGGGGTCAAAGAGCTGCGAGGGGGTTTTCTGCAAGCCACTCCCCAAACTACGGCATGGAGCCTTGGGTCCAGCATTGCCACTGGACCTCCCACCACCCCCCCCCCTAGCAGCTGGGGAGGAGCCCCACGATCTGACCCAACTTGGCTCCAGAAGTTCTCAGAGTCGGCACAGGCAGGGTCTGGGTACCAACCTTGAGCTCGCTGCTGGAGGTGGGGGTGCGGGGCTCTGCCCATGCTGCTCCAGCACTGTGCACCCCGTCTCAGGGACAGGCTCATGCCCCCCCCTTCCTTCCCAGCTGGCCTACCCCGCATCCATGAAACAGAGCTTGAGAAGATGTGGTGGCGAGGAGGGCGCCCAGTTCCCTGGCAAAATCCGCACCTTCCGAGTGCGTGCGGAGACACCGAGACTCCGTACTCAGCCGGGGCGCACCCCTCCAAGGGACCCCCACCCAACTGCCAGCGGGGGCTGGGGGGTTCTCATGGGGCTGAGCAGGTGCCAGCAGGGCCTCCAGACTAGGGAGGACGAGGAAGAAAGACCAAGAAATCTATGGCCCACACCCAGCCAGAGTAAACCCCAAGAGTGGATCGTCTCGGCTGCAGAGTCAGGGGCAGCCTCAGCTGCATTGAATGAGGTGGGGTCAGGGGCAGTGAGGTTCCACGGGAGCAAGGTGGGTCCTCACCCCCTGGGAGCAGTGCCCTGTAAAGGAGGGACGGATGAGAGGCTCCTGGAAAACAGACCTGGGGGAGACCAGCAAGGTCTTCTCTCCCTGAAGCCGTCAGAGAGACCACAGCCCAGCCATGCCTGCAGTCAGAGGCCCACCTCGGGACCTGGTAGACCGTACGCTTCTGCTCTAAAGGATGGTGCTCTGTTGTGCAGGCCCAGGAGGCTCGTCCAAGCTCCATCTGCAAGGAGCAGACCAGAGGGAAGGCTTCCGTACCGTCACACGCACGCACAGCAGACGCTCAGCCCCATGGGACCCAGACCAAGCCAGGCCCCCTGGATGGTATCACCGGAGTTGAGTCAGGTAGTGATGGCTGCGGGAGACCCAGGAGCACTGCAGCAGTCCTGGCTCCGGGCACAGGTGGCCTGGGGCACAAGGTAACCCTCTGGCAGGTGTGGGGCAGGGCCGTGCCTGGTGAAGCGCTGCAGAGGGGGGTCCCCACTCACTCACCACGTCTCTTCACGCCAATGAACACACGGTGGCCCGGGCACCAGCGTGAAAGTCACCTCCCATCACAGCTTACCAGGCTCAGTGGAAGTGACAGGCGTGCCGAAGATGCCCAGCGCCAGCACTGCAGGATGCCAGGGAAGGAGAGGCACAGCTTCCCAGCCTGCCATCTTGCTCACAGGCTCCTGCAGCTGGCTCAGACCCACTGTCAGCAGCCCTGAGAAGGCAGAGTGTGGCTGAGAGAGCCCACGTCCGCGGCTGGACTCAAACAGATGGATCCCCAAGTCCAGGGCCTGAAGGGTTAAGCATCAACCACTAGCTGAAGGGTTAGTAGTTCAAACACACCCAGATGTGCCTTGGAAGAAAGACCAGGCCATCTACCTCTGCGAAACCAGCCATTCAGGACCCCGCTGGTTCAGTCCCGCTCAGAATCGACTCCGGGACAGATGGCAGCAGCCTGGTAAATGCCACACCACCTTCAGAAGCATCCCAGCCTACCGCAAGGATGGTCAGAGCCTCATGGGGTACTGTGAAGGCAGGCTGGGTAGCGCTGGCCTCCTGTGGGCTCAGACCCTCTTCCTGCAGTCAGCCAAGCCTGCCCCAAAAAAGTCCCGCCCACTGCCCTGTGCTTCCAACCCTGTGTTTCTGGGTCACAGAACCACACTGGCTCCAGTCACCTGCTTTCCCGACCAGGGTCACTGCCCAGCACCACCGCTTCTGCCTGACACTTCCTGAAAACAGGGCTCCCCAAAAGAACCACAGAAGCCCAAGTGCCTGCAGTGGCTTTCAAAATTCCCTCAGCCTTCAGGGGGAAGTTTGCACAAAATTCCATCCTTGTCTCACCTTCTCTTTGCAGGTGTCTGCTGCTCGGACACACCTCACATCCCAGCTCCGTCCCTGGGTCTGGAGCCCGGCCACTGTCAGCTATAGCCCAAGAGGGACCGGCATCTGCCTGGCACTCTCACAAGCTACCTACCCAAGGCTGGCAGGTACCCAGGCCACAAAACCTTCCTTGTGGAAACTAGCCTCTGCCACCGGGATAGCCTGAACCTCACTCCCTCTGGTCATCAGACATCCCGAGCTCTGCCCATCAGTGGAGTTGCCTTGGCTCTGACAAAGGCTTGGAGGGGAAAAGAGTCATGGTAGGTAAGAACTTCCTAACCCAGCTGGATCACCAGGAGTGGCCAGCTCACAAAAGTGACAGGGCGAGGTGGCTCAGCTCTGCCTGACTAGGCCATCTCTGGGCAGCAAAGAGCCTGTCACCTCCCAGAACCTGTTTCTGGGGTCTCAGGCAGGTGCATCTGCCACCTCACTGTCTTCTCTGAGCTCTGAAAGTTGGTCCTGAGACTCCAGGCTTCCATGAGATGCGTGGACAGGGAACTTGCCCGTCTCAGGGGCCCCGATCCAGGGACGTCTGGGGACCCTGTGGCGCTTGTGCCCCTCCTGGGGCCACAGGAAGAAGCCTCACTGGCCCCAGGAGATGTGTGGAGACCACTGAGAGAGCTCAGCAGGGAGGCAGCAGGACCCTTAGGACCGCCAAAGCCTGTGGAGAAGCAGGCCCTGTGCCCACCCGGCCAGGTGAACAAAGGAGCTTCTGGCGGGCTCCCAGTCGAACCAGCCAGACGGTCCTGGAGAACATGATTGTCACACCTGCCCACCCTGCCGAGCACAGGGACCCTCTGCTGCAGAGGGACCAAAAGACCTGCCTGTCTCATCTACAGCGCCAGCAGGGGATGGGACAGGAGACAAGCTGGCCGCTACTGAGAGACAACCCCACCCCTCCTCAATCAAGTGCCCACTTTGCTTTGGAATGGCCATTTAATCTGGGGGTGTTTGCATCACAGGCACACAGCTAAGCTATCCTTCCAGGGAGGGGTCAGACAGAAGTTCTTGCAAGCCTGGGAGGCAAAATGGAGCAGCGTGAGTGAGTGAATGAATGAGCGAGTGAGTGAGGAGTGGGGCATGAATGAGGAGGTGAGTGAGTGCGTGAATGCATAATGAATGAATTGGTGAATGCATGAATTAGTGATTGGATGAATCCGTGAATAAATGAAGGAGTGGAGGAGTACGTGAATGAATGAATGGATGTGTGAATAAATGAATCCATGGCGAATGAATAAGTATGTGAGTGGGTGAATGAGTAAATGAGTCAGTGGATAAATTAACGCGTGTGAATGGATAAATGCATAGATGAGTAAGTGAATGAGTGAATAAATAAGTAGATAAACGAGTGAATTAGACAGTAAATAAATGAATGAGTACATGGATGAATGAATAAGTGGACAAATGAATGAATGAGTATATGAATGAATGGATGAATGGAAGAGTGGATGTATGAATGAGTGATGAGTGAACGCACGAGTGAAGGAGTGAGGGACTGAGCCCAGGAATAAGTGAGTGAGTGAATGCTGGAGGGAGGGAGGGAGGGAGCCCATGGATAAATGAGTTAGTACATGAGGGAGGGAGGGGGGAGGGAGAGAGGAAGTGAATTCATGAGTGAGGGAGCCCATGAATAAGTGAGTGAGTGAATGCTGGAGTGAGAGCGGGAGGGAGGGAGGGCGGGCCTGCAGGAAGAACTCTGGGTGTGGGTCCCCTTCATAGAGCTAAGCCTGCTCCCCACACTGAGCACGGCAGAGCTCCAGTGCTCACTGGGTGTGAAGGCAGGAAAGGCAGGACGTCAAGGTGCAGACTCCCCGGGACCAGGCCTGACTGCTGGGGACGACATAAAAGTCCACAGTAGCTGCTCGGCAAATGAGCCGTGGGGCAGCAAAGTCCAGAGAAAGGGCGTCTGTCCCCAGGCTGCCCAGGTGCACTTGTTTAAAGTAGGACTCTCTGCTGTACAAAAAGGCCAATTGAAGGACGGGCGTGTTCTGGCCGGGGAGGTCTTGATGGGGTTTATTTTTCCGGTGCAGGACCGTGACCAAGCTGTGTGCTCTGAGGGACTCCCGCCCCTCCCATGGATGTCCACGGAGTACTCACAGCCCGCCATCAGCTCCCAGCATGCCAGCGACTCCCTCGGGGGCCACTCTACAGAGGTCCAGGTAGATGGCAGCCTGAGTGCAAATGGACCCGGACCAGTTGGGGACCCAGGCATCCCACCTTTCCAAAAGTACTTCTTCTTCTCAGCACCAGGGGATGCAGGTGCAGATCCAGCTCCATCCTCTCACCCCCAGCCGTGTGCAATCACCTCCCTCAGACTCTGAGCTCCTCCAGTGAGAGACCCATGGGGCAGTAAGTGGCCCAATTCCCAGCAACTCCCAGAAGCACCTGCAAGTCCAGGGCATGCTGGGAGAGGAAGGCCCTTCATGCCCATGCAGTGGGCCTGGGGCTCTGAATTGGCAACTGACCTTGCCCCAACAGAGACCTGCTGAGCAAGGTGTATGGATATCTGGGGGGAGAGGGCAGGACCAACTGAATCTCAGATGCCCCCCAATGCAAACATATCCTCCTCTGTGTGGTCAACAGGCCGCCCAACCACAGTCTCAGGTCCCACCTGACCCAAATGATTCTCTGTCCAGACTCACGCAGAGAAAGGGGTGCCAACCACGCTCAGAGGTGTCTCCTTCATCCCTCCACCCCAGGGTCTAGCTTTCCTTTCCTTCGGACACCTAAGAACTCCATCAGCACAATGGGGGCTAGGGAGGATTGAAGTTGAGTTTGCTTGCTTGTTTGTGGCTTTCTGGATTCTTCTGAGTTGCTCAGACCCCGGACTTCTTAATTTGATGCAACAAAGAGTCCTAAGAAAGCCAGGCTGTCACCTCTTAAAGAAAGGTGTGTGTGTGTGTGTGTGTGTGTGTGTGTGTGTGTCTTTTTTAACCAAACAAACCCCTGCCCGTTCAAAGTGCACCAGGCGCGATCACAGGAGGTGAACGGACGACGGCGGCGGGGAGAATGTCTAAAATAGACTATCGTGTTAAAAGTTTAAACCTCATAAATCTACCCCGTGCCGCTGGCCGACTGGAGAAGGTGAGAAAAGCAGCATTAGGGAGCGAAATGAGGAAAGAGAAAAGAATGTCGCATGAAGGCCAAAGAGCAAAGGGAGTCGCGGGGGCCCGGGCAGCACAGCCCGCCAAGAAATGGAGTCTAATCTTTCCTCAGCCACAAGCGAGAGGCCGGGTTCCAGGGCCGCCAGCAGCAAGGTGTTGCCAGCCCTGGGGAAATGAAGGAGCAGAAAAGAAAAAGAAAAAGAAAAAAGAATTTGTCAATAACCAGGGACTTGCTTTCCAAAGGCATCTCAAGGTCATTTCCAAATTTGAGAAAGCGAAAGACACCGGGAAAACGGGTGTCCGCGTGGCATGTGCTCTTGGAGAATGTTGTTGAAGGGGTGCTGGGGCGAGGGCCGTGAGGGTCTGGTCACGTCAGAGGCGGGGTGTCCCAGGCATTGGCCAGCTCTGCAGCGGCTTTTGTTTGCAAGCCAAGAAATCAGACTCAGCCTCCATCTCTTCCTAGGGTCAGAGAACGCGGCCTGGCCTCAAACCCAAGAAATGTCCCGTTTCCTCATTTGGGGTTAGGTCTCCTGCAAAAGGCAAGGAAGGGGCCACTGGGACTGACCCTGCTGGGAACAGACCTTCCCCCACCGGGGCCCCGGAACCCTGAGTCAACTCATTGTTATCACCCGGGGTTTCTCCATCTCAGGACTGGAAAGGCCTGGAACTGCACGTCTGCGGAAGCCCTCTCCCTCTTGTGCACGCCCTTCTTCCTTCTCTTCCTCCTTCCGCCCTCAGAACCCCCACAGCTTGATTGTTGTTGGGGTTGGCCAGATACACCCAAAATTCAAGATCCCCTCGCCTTTCACAGAAGAGCGTCTCACCTCCAAAGATGGCTGGAAGTGGGTGCAGAACCCCAAGGGCAAAGAGTCCTCCGTATGTCCCTCCCCGAGTGTTCACCTGGGTTCTCTGCCGCCTCAGTCTACCCCACCCTCCTTCTCTCCCCTTCCCTTCTCCTCTGCGTGGTGTCCCCCCACCACCCCAGCTCCCCTCCTGACCTCCTGACCCCCTTTCTCACAGAAAGTGCAAGGTGAGGACGTTTTCTGCAGATGGTTTGCCTAGTTAACAGCATAGTCCATTGACAAAGGGAAAAAAAAGGGAGGGAGAGTGAAGCCAACAGACTGAGCCCAGACTCCATTCCCTCCAAGAAGAAGCTTCCACACAGATGGGTTTTATAAACCCTCCACCCAGAAATGCACTGCTGGGGAAGGCAGCTGTTGCTGGGCCTGGGGGCCTAGGGTCCGATGGAAGGTCGGCTGGCCAGGCCTGCTGGAGAACCCAGGACTCAGAGGAGAGTGCCACAGTGGAGGTGACCTGGCACTCCGGAGGTGTTGCTCTCAAACGGCAACACCCTATCTCTGAGAGCTCAGCCCCAAGTTCCTCCTTGCCAACAGCACCAGAGCAGGGACAGATGGCGATGAAGCTAAACAAGAGGGGCGAGGGACTGGCCGGAGGGACGCAGCCTCCAACGTATTTCCTCTGGAGTTTATCCGTGCAGGGACTGAGGCCTGCAAAGGTGTGAGAGAGGGCATCTCTGGGGCTGTGGCCCTTGAAGTCTCCTTGACCCCTCACCCCTGACCCGGGTAGGCCAGAGTTCATTCCCTGCACCACTAGACAGAAAGTCCAGAGTGAGAGAGGCTTCAGCTGCCAACAGTAACTCCAGACCCAGAGGTTAGGCACTGGGTGACCCCCAGGCCCGGTAGCTGCACCCCAACTGGGAGAGCCTCCCTGAGCAGGGCCTCCAGCACGTTCCCTCCTCTCCAATGCCCAGGCACCTCTTAGCAGCACCCCATCCTGACAAAGGGGCTCGAGGGTTTCATGAAAGAAGGCTCAGAGAAGCCAGCGACCATCAGTCAGGCTGCCATGTTCCCTCCTGCAGCTCCAATTCTCAGGGGGGACGTACTGCAGGCCTGAGACACTCGGGTGCGCCAGGCCACTGGGGACTCCTGCAGCATGCCTGCCTCCCGTGGGTGCTGTCTGAAGGGGCCACCCTGTCACAAACACTCTTTGGTGGACACTATTGCAGACACTCTGTCATGGATGTCCTACTGTGGACACGCAGAGGTGCGTGGCCTATCATAGATGCCCTTCCCTGGTGATCCTGTCCTGGACACTACCTTGGCCACTGCCTTCTATCTCCTGTGGTAGAGTGCTGGGCTGCCCACCATCCACCCTCCCTCCATGCGGGCACCACACCTCTTCTCTATGAAGACACCTTTCTCTGTCCTGGGCCAGCTCCCTCCTTCCCAGGGCAGTTTGTCATGGCATTAAGCAGTGCCAAGCACACTGGCTTCTGGACCCAACCTTCATCCAAGAAAGGGAGTGAGATACAGCTATGGAGACCCCCAAAGCGACAGTCCCAGACACATCTCCCCACCTGGAAAACTCCCACCACAGCTGCTTTGGCCTCAGAGATACCCTTTGCTCTCTCTCAGGCTGCAAGCCCAACTGCATGGTTTGAGCCGTGCCCACCTGGGCATACATGCTAGATGGTCAAGAATGGGTCCCAGGAGCCAGTCTCTGGAGAGCTGTGGGTGGGGAGAGCAATGAGCTATGTCTGTTGTCACGGCCTCCACTCATCTCCCAACAAAGATGAATGCAACTCAAGGACAGAGAGGGGACAGGAGTGGACGGCGGAATCCATATGACTCCTGGAAGCACACCCCTACTCCTTCAGAGCGGGGAGGTGCCCACATCCATGAGTCTGGGACCTGCCACCCCCAGGACCACCTCTCCCAGACCAGCAGGACTCTTGATACTGGCTTGCAAACTCACATGAAAATGCTACCGCCCCGCCCCTCCCACCCCCCCGGATGCCAATAGCAGCTTGTTCCACAACCACCCTCAGACAGGACCACGCAAGCTGGCCCTGCACAGGGGCATGAACAGACCCGCGGGGGTCACAGTCACGCCAGCGAGGTCCACTCAGCGATAGAAAGCAATTCGCCATCACAAGCCCCTGGAAAGACACATGGCCAGGTGAAAGACACCGGTCTGGAAAAAAACTCCCGCCATGCGGCTGGGACTACAGACCATTCCGGTGAAGATATCATCCTCCTCTAACCCAACAGGGCATACCTGCTCCTGAGGGTCCATCTTTCCTAAAACAGATGGCCACGCCTTTCTCCCCATGGACAAGTTGGTGGGGGCACGGCACTGACCTGTCGGAGAACAGCCAAGTGCTTCACCCTTGGGCTACCAGGGAAGGTGCCTTAGGGAAGAAGGCTGAGCCAGTGAAAGAATCGACAGCTGCCAGTGGTGGGGAGGAAGAAGGGAAGAAGTCACAGACCCCAGAGCATGTATGGGGGACCCCTGACCACAGCATTTCTCAAAACCCACTGGCTTGTACAGCGGAGAGGGAGCCCTGATGTGCCGGCAGGCTCATCATCAGAACGTATCAGTCATATCCACCAGCTGTAACAAACATGCCGGCCCGCCAGGCTGGAGAAGGACCGTGCAGGATGGAGGGAGCAGATGGGAACACCTAGACGGTCTGCCTGAGCCTTCTGGAAGCCTGAAACAGCTCGCAAACATGAAATCTCGGCTTTGTGATGTTTGGTCTCGCCAGTCTTTGCAGCTGCAACGTCCATCTGTCCATCAGTCCGGGCCTGAGAGTCGGCTGGACCGACACCTGGCGGGCTGGGTCTGGGAGGCAGGACGCTGACCGGTCTCTCTGAACATCTTTTCTTCTCACTTTTTTTTTTCAAGTGGGCAAGGGCCCCAGGTATCAGCCCAGCAGATGTGGACTCGAATCAAATTCTCAAGAGCAAGCGCAAACTGGCCCCCCGCCCCGCTGGCTCGAATGTCCAGGCCAGTGGCCTCACTCAGGGACCGCACCTCAGATTTCGATGACAGGCTGGCCCAGAAAACCGCCCATTTTATCAGCAGTCTGCGTGAGATCTATATTGCGTGGCCCCTCACCTCCTGGACATTCCACACTTCCCAGGGGGGTGCAGATAATCCCACAAAAGGAGTCATGCCAGAGCTCGGCCACTCAGAGGGCGCGTTCCCCCACCTTCGAGCACTCCCGATTCCACCCGGCCGGCCGGCTGCTGAATCTCCTTACTGGGCCCTCTCCTTCAGATTGAATGTCCTTTTCAAAGGGCCAGAGGCAGCCCGGCCTGTCTCTTGTGTCTGTCGGACACTGGATCGGAGGGCTCGGGTCTGGCCTCCTGCATTTTGGGAGGAATAGCTTGCTCCACTGGAGGGGGATCCTCATGCACCCCAAGTTCACCAATGAACAAGAGAAAGGTGGAAAACCCTCTGCTGCTTGGTAAATGCCACAAGCCCTGCCTTGCAAGGAGCCCCAGGACTAGCCTTGGCACTCCAGTATGGCCACCTCCTCCAGCTCCTTCCATACAGCCATTGGTGGGAGAGCGGGGACAAGGGGCATCACCCCAAACCAGAAGCCTACTCAACCGTCACAATGGCCCCGCTCACTGATGCCCACACACACGTCACTCAAAAAGAACAAGGCCCTAGCCAGAGCCTAGGTCACATGGTCATGTCTGCATATTTTCTGGACTCCTATGTACACATATGCTGTGTGCGCCTGTGTGCGTTGTGTGCGTGCGTGTACATGCGTGTACTATGAGTGCCTGTGTGCACATGAGCCCATCAGAGCCTGTGGACGTTGGCACTGCAGTTGTGGGTGCATCTGTGTGCATGTGGAGGGGGGGACACTCTAGACCCACCATCTGATGGACAAGCAAACCCGAAGCATGGCTGGCCTCTCGATGACGTCAGATAGTCGCAGACGCCAGGGTGCCAGCTGGATTGCTGTGGAGTGAGGAGAAACAGCCCCGTCAGTTCTGGGGCCTGTCACTCTGATGAAGAGTGCCCTGAAAGTCCGCCAGGGACCCCCCAAAGGCAAGATTGGGCTTGGGACCATCGCCCTCCCCTTCAGCGGAGGCAAAGTGCGCATCCACCCGAGGGCAGGTGCTCTGTGATGACTCTTGCCAGAGGCCTCCAAGGGACAAGAGCGAGGGCTCTTCTGGTCACCAAAACTTGGTGAGGGAGCCCAGAGTCCAATCCAGAAAGCTGTCGGAGTCTAGAGAACCTCCCAGTTGCCCAAGTCCACTCAAGCACATCCCCGACGAGAGCTGGCAAAGAAAGCTGCTATGTCTGCTTCGGACTCATTAGCATGTACCTCAGGCCCGTCTTATGTGGGACAAACTGGCGGAACAGTGGTTGTGCATTGGACTAAGATCTACAAGGTCCAAAGTTCGAAACCACCAGCCGCTCAGTCAGAGGAAGATGGGAGTTTCCATTCCAGTAATGAGTTAGTGTCGGAAACCCAAAGGGGCAGTTCTACCCTGACCTCTAGGGGTCAGCATTGACTCAATGGCAGTGAGTTTTGCTTTTTGGTTTTCTCAGCTGCAGGCCCCATGCAGTCTCACACACGCACGCGTGCACACACTCACGAGCACACACACTAACCTGCTCCAGCCAGGGGAAAGCAGAGCCGGGGAGTAGCAAGGAAACCTGAACTGGTCACTAACGGCCTCCACCTCCAGGAACAGACAATGGCCGGTAAGCAGAGCTGGGCTCCGTCCTGGGCGGCTCAGGAGCATGAGGTGGTGGGGACTGCCCCCGCAGGCCCCGAGCCAGACTCTGCCCTCGGCCCCCAGCCCTGGCAGGCAGCGAGCGGTCTCTCTCCAGCCCTCGCCTGTGGGATGAGGAGGCCAAGAGGAAGCCCCAGTGGTGTGAAGCAGTGAAGCAGGGACCTACAGGGTAGCACCCGGGGCTCCTTCAGCGTGCATTACTGAGGACCAGCGCCAGCACACAGGACCCCACCCCACCCCCAGGGAGGTCCCCTGAACAGAGAAATGTCCAGCTCTAATGTCCTTGTGGGGCCATCTCTGGAAGGAAGGACTCTTGGAAATGGCGCAAACTCTGCTTTGGCCCTGCCCTCACCCTCACCCCGGTCATCATGGTCATGGGACAGGGTGCCATGACCATCATCATTGGTGTCTCCCAGCCTGTGTGCCTCTGAGGGCCCCTTCAGCTAAAAGCACACCTCATCCCGTACCCGCTCCAAGCTGCACTCACGCTTAGCCAAGGCCCCCTCGGAGCACATCCATGTCCACAGACACCTCCCACCCTCTCCCAGTCAGGAGTGGTCACTCCCAGTTCCCACATACCAGCGAACCCTCCTGTCCAAGGGAGCATCCATCTCTGCTTTGGGGCCCTGTCCCATGGGTCTGGAGGTACTCTTAGCCCATCATCGGGGCCCCCACCAGTTCCAGATCACAGGGTGCACCCTCCAGGGGACACGGATGCCAGCCACACCGCCACTCACTGGTCACATGGAACCTGGGGGAGGGGAGGTGCCCCTCATGCCTGGTCAGCTCCAGGCACGGAGTAGCAGATCCCTTCTTGAACAAGAACGCTGACCAACAGCATGCTCTGAGGCCAGGTAGCTCCCTGAGGAGGTGCCAGGGACACGGCAGGTGTGGGTTGCATGACGTGCCAGGGATGACGCCCATGCCCCTGTCCCAGTCTGGGTCTTGGCTTGGCTTCCTCATCTCCAAGCCTGCCTGTGGGCCCAAGGCCTTAAGGCCCAGCCTCAGGGACAGGCATGGAAGTACAGCTGCATGGGGGTGCACGGTCATGCTGGCATGGCGGGGGGTGGCCTGATCCCCAGGTCCCCTGAGGTAGCCTCACCTGTGTTCCTTGCTCTGGTGGTTAATATGCACCCTGTCCAGCTACAGATGTCCTCCCCCCACCTCTCCCCAGGGAGAATCAGCCACCCAGTCTGTGTTTCCCAGGGGGCCAGCCTGGCCCAGGACATGCAGATGGTCTGTCCATCCCATCCAGGCTCACATCTGACACAGGGTCCTTCCACTGTGGCCCAGGGTGGCCTGGAGCCGATCCTGTAGGCAAAGCAAGGGTGCCGAAGACACAGGACAGTCCCTCGAATGTCCTTTCCTACTCCCTCATGCGGGCTGCACCCGCTTGGCTGAGGAGGGGGTCTCTGTAGGAGAAGACGGAACCCCAGGACTGCCTTGGGCTTCCCACACTCGCTGGCCCTCAACCTCCTCCTGCATCCCTTTGAATGAGGGTCGTCTGTCGAGAGGCAATCTAAAACCCCCGTCAAGGGAGACTGTGCCCCAGGCAAAGAATAAGCCCTTGTGGAAGCTGCCAGCTGAGCGGGCCCCATGGGGTGTCCAAGAGGGGCCTCGAACCCACCGTCATTAGCAGATGCGATCCGATCGCCAACAGCAGCTTTTAGCAGCTTGATCTAACCTTCGGAAGGTAAGATTAACACCTCGATGGGGGGAAAGTTAAGACTCAAGGGCCTCTTTGCTTCTCAGGCCAGAATCCCAGCCATGAAATGTGAGAGCCCCAAGTGGCCCCGGCTATCGGCCCCCAGATTTTCAGATCTCTCTCTCTCTTTCTCACTCCCTCCCCCCACTTTTTTTTTTTTGGTTGTTTAGATCTTTAGTGCATAAGGGCACTCAACGAAACATGCGCCCACCAAAACTCTCTCTGTGCCGCCACCCCACCCCCACTCCTGCTCTCAGCACCACTCTGAGTGCAGACACTAGTGACATAAGCAGGGAGACAGGGGCTGCCAGGTCCGGTGGGAGCCAGTTTGGGGGGACGTGGAGCCTCTGAGGGCTTTGTGGAAATAGGAAAAATCCCCCTCCATCCCATCTGTTTGCTGCTTCTGTCTGAGTCAGGGAGCTGGCCTGGTGGAATCTGGTTGTCCTCAAGCTCGAACCAGGAACAGGTCTAAGGCAGACTATGAGCAGAGAGGGACAGAGGAAGGTTGGAAGTCTGAGGACACCGGTCTGCAGACTGCCACCTCAATGACCCCACGGCCCAGAATGCACCACCCCCACGCGGGGCTCCCTGTCAGACTGGGATGATTCCTGGGGTCTTCAGCGGTCGGCTTTCAAAAGTAGGTCTCCAGGCATTTTCTTCATAGTTTATGGTCATCTGGAAGCCCTGGTGCCCCCTGCTCTGCACAGCAGCAGCCGTGCACATGTCTCTGCGGACAGGTGGGCACAAGGGGGGTGGAGAGTCGGGGGAGGGGGGACTGCACCGGAGGTGCATTGGCAAGGAATCGAACCCTGGTCTCCCACTCAGAAGGCGAGGGAGGCTGCAATCCCACAACCACCCCAGCCAGCCTGACCAGCCGTACTTCCGAACGTCACGTCAAATCACTTCCAGGAAACATGGATCCGTCTGTCCATCTCTGGAAGCTTTCCCTCCTGCTAATGTGCGAGATAAATAAGTAGCCACAATGCTGGGCAGTTTCATTAAAGGAAAGGCTGGCTGGCTGGCTGGGCCGGGAGACAGGGAAGGATCAAAAAGAGGGGGTCCGGCTGTAAGGCCCCGATGTTTTACGACACCATTTGTACTCTGTCACTCACTGGCTGCATGTGCCGCCGGGCTGGGAACTGAATACCCTATTCAGAGAGGTGCTCGCTCGGCCTGTTATTGCAATTTAATATTTTCACACACAGACACATCGTTATCTGGGAACCTGACCCTGGAGGGATAATTCTGTAATTTTTCAAGAAGGCCTAATTTTTCTAAGTGCAAGCCCCGCGGCCCCGGGATTATCGACGCAGCCCGTGCCTCTTTGTTTCCTCTTGGGGCTGGAGACACACAGTGGAGTGGCCCCAAGCACTGGCACGCATCTCCGAATGTCTCCTTACCTCCCTGAGAACAGCCAGTTCCAGACGGCCAGCCTCGGCCAGGCCAGGGCCTAGGGGCTGAGTCTGCGGCTTCTCACACCATTGTTTGGGGTGGGAGGACGGTTGTTGGGGCACGGAGGGGGGTGCAAGCCATGGGGGCTTGCACACGTGTACACACGCTTCAGGACTGTGCCAGCCACAGGGGGCAGAGGGCGGCCTGGTTCAAGCCCCGCACAGGTGTTCACGTCATGCATGCTCACACCTGTGGGGCACACAGGCACGGGGACAGCATCCGCATGGGGATCAGACAAAGGGGTAATGGGAGGGGCCCTGAGCAGTGCCAGCTCTGGCCGTGAAAACTACTGCCCAGTTCTCAAGGAGTTCAAGAATGCTGGCTTTTCCAGGAAGAAGGGCCCAGGAAGTATTTGCCAGCACAGTCAAAGGTTGCCCAGAGAAGACGCTTGTGGGGGGGAGGGAACGTGAGCTGGTGGCAGTAAAGAGGGAGGTAGGGCCCATCCCGGTAGGGCTATTCCATTAGGTGCTGCAGGCATTCTTCGAAAGGCCAGTTGCTGCCTCCAGCTTCGGGAGCCCCAGGAGCCTTCTTCCACACTAGCACCCCCTAAGTGCTGTCCTAGACAGCCTGAGGGAGGAGGCCCGGTGAGGGTGGCTGGCTGAATGTGGCAACTGAGATGTCAGCTGGGCACAGAGCTGACGCTTACCAGTCTGATAAATTCACCTTCCCAGGACAGAGGGAGTCAAAGCCTGGCATGGCGAGAGCATTAGCTCCTTAGCGATGGTTTCACACCAGTCCTTAACTCGAGAGCGTCGTCCAACGGTAGGCAGGGACCAGGAATGGCTGAGCCTCCTACCCAGGGTAGCAGGCCATGAGACAGAAAAGCAGGAAAGATGCCAGCTGTCCCTCACTGCCCTGCCATTCCAAGCCACCCAGAAGCCCTGTGGCTTCCCAGAGACCGGCCCTCAGACTTCTTTGGTGAGCGTCATTCCCAGCCTTTGTTTAAGTGCTTTATGGACTGATGGATCCGGCTTCTCAGAAGAGGCTGTTACAGCCCACTGGGCAGGTACAAATGTGACACTTCTGAAATGCCTGCCCTCTCCCGGGAAGACCCTGCCAGGAGCAGCGCAAAGAGTCTATTATGTAAATCCATATTTCAGTGTAATATCGACTACTGTTGGCTTCTCAATAGAGAGATGGGATTAAATGTGCCATGGGAAAGGGCTCTGATCAAATTCAGGATCCATTCATCACGCGGCCAACCCGCTCCTGCCGAAGGATCAGAAAGCTGTGTCTGTGACCCAACCCGTGAAACACCCTGGGCGAGAGGAGACAGAGACAGGGCGAGACGGAACAAGTGAGAGAGAGGCAGACTTAAAGGTAGAAAGACAGAGAGCAAATGAGAGGGACAGACAGACAGAGAGATGGAAAGAGACGCATTTCTGAGCAAGGCAGAGGCACAGACAGAGAGCAAGTGAGGGAGAAAAAAGCTCACAGAAGCTCACAGAGACCACCCTCCAACCGTCCCCCCACCCCCCCACACACACACACACACACACACACACACACACACACACACACACACCGTGAGACTCTTCTTCTACACCCCTCCCTCCCTTCAGTCATTTCAAGTTGACACGGAGCACTTGGCCTCCCCACCTCCCCACCCCAAGCCGGGCGCTACAGGCAAGCTGGTGGTCTAGGCATGTGCTGGGCAGGAGCCGTCCCTCCCCCTGAGCTGCTCCTCATGGCCACAGAGGCCCTGGCTCTGGCCTCGAGCAAGGCCCCGCTAGCCTGGGCAGATGCAGAGAGGCTGTGGGCAGCGACTCAGCCCAGACTGGCTGCACGTTCCATGCGACTGAACAGCCTGGCATGGCGATCGAGTCTCTCCTGGTGTCGGAACCCCGCACATGGGGGCCCACGGAGGACAGGGCATGAATGAGAGGGGCCAGAGCTCCCGGGAGGAGCTGACAGGTGTCCAGATCTGGGGAAACCCTCAAGGAGGCATGTCCAGGGTGGCCATGAGCCATGGGAGTGGCAGAGGGGAGTCACTGACCTGTGGACCTGACCTGGGAGGCCCTGGCCCTGGTGCTGGGCCTCTGCAGGTTCTGGCGTGTGGATAAAACAGGGAGTGAATGTCCGTGGGATGAGTGTGCTTCCTTGCAGGCAGGATGGAAATCCATATCTCTCTGGGGTGGAGGGGAGTCTGGGGAGCCCTGCAGCTGTATAACAAAGAGGGGAGCTAACCTCCAGCAGGGCCCCATAGTGAATGTCGGCTGACACCTGGGTCTGTCCAGCACACACCTATCCTCAGACTTGCTCACGCCAGTCCCCCTCCCCTGTCCAGCCCTGCACGCAGAAGTCGGGGAAACTCAGGACCAGGAAAGCTGTTTTCCAAACATAAAGTGTGTCCCTGGAGCCCTGTTAGATTGTGAGAGGATACTGGTCCCTCCCGGACTGGTGCCAGGACCCACACCTATACAGGCACAAGCACACCAACCAATGTCATGCCGGATTCTTCGAGAACCTTTCTTGTGACTCCTTACCCCTCAGCCTGGGGAGGAGGTGGGGAGAACGTGACCCTGACGCATCCAGATCTGAAGCACAGACTCACCTGCAGCCTCCAGGGGCTGCTCGTGGCTTCAGGAGGCAGAGCAGCAGACAGGGATTCTGTGCCTGTGGGGTGTGCAACCTGCGGGGTCTGATGGTACCAAACCCCCCAACATAAGACCCTGAAGTCTGGTGGCCAAGACCCAGCGTGTTCGCCCTGCATTCAGTTGTGTTATTTTTCCGAAAGCAGACGGTGTCCCTCATTTGTCAGCTTGAAATCAAAAGGCTGGGAGAGTAACCCACCAACACAGTGGCCCCACCCTGGTGTGCAGAGGGCACCGTAACAGGGGCTGGTCCACAGAGCCTGGCACCTGAGGAGCCTGGCCCAGGCATAGCCAGCCCAGCACGCCTAGCTCACTGTGTTCAGCCCCTGAGGGGCACGGCAGCGGTGTTCAGACTCTAGTGGTTCAGTGAGTGTTTCCTGCCCTCATTAGAGCCCACCCCCTCCCCCCCAGAGGCACTGAGACTTCTTATAAAATATAACTTCTGTGTCCAAAGGAGAAAATCAAAGACCTTCATTCCACCTAGGGAAAGCAGGGATGGATACTTTTTTACATGGCCAGAAATACCTGGTGCATTCCTGGGAATTACCTACGAAATTCCCCAGGAGACCCGAGAGCCCTTGGCATTGAGTCTGTCCCTGACCTCTTCCTGTGAGTGCCCCCAAAGCCAAACTCATCCCTTGATCCCCATCCCACGCAGGCATGTCCCTGAGCCACTCCCTGGTGGCCGGGGCAGAGCCAGCAGGCCCTCTGCAAACCCACAGCCATCACAAGCCAGAGCTTCCTCAAAGCACACATCTCCAAACCAGGAAAAACAAACTTTCAGGCAGTCCTCTCCTTTCCCCACCACCACCGCCCCTCCCTGGGGGACCTCCTAGTGACTCCGAGATGCAGGTCAGCACAAAGGCCTCCTCACTCCAGTTCCCAGCAGGTTCTGAGCCCTCCCTCCCCACCCCCCAGGACACGTGTGGAAAGGGGGGCTGTGAAATAGCCCCACACGGCAGCACCTGACCCAGCCGCAGAGCCAGAGAGAGGCAACTGCTTTTGAAAGCAGACCGCCCATACCAGGAGCAGCAGCCACGGCCTCCCGTTCTCTGACGGGTTTATTCAGACCTGTCCTTGTGGAGAGGCCAGAAGACCCTGTTGCCCAGAGCCCCCTCACCCTCCCAAGCCAGCAGCTGAGGGCAAAGCTGAGCGGCCAGGGCTGCTCTGGCCTCTGCCCAAGTGGCAACGCGGAAACACCACGTGTGGCAGCATTTTGCTCCCCTGACACCTGCAACGTCCTGTTTTGTTCAGGGCTGCTGCTCCTCCCACTTGACAAGGGACAGTGGGAAGGGAGGGGAGGGGGTGGAAAGCGGGGTCCAGGTTCAGGGTCCAGGGGGTCCCTGTTGGCCCCGGGGTGCATTTCAGACAGGGTGCACTGACCATCTCATGCCAAAAATGTGGCCCAGTCCAGGGCGGAAAAGCAAGCCCGTGGTCGCCAGCTCTGCTGTCAGGGGACCCCCACTGGCTTCTCCATGCAGAACTCGCTTGTTCCAGGGCTGAGCCCAGCATCCTGGATCCGGACGTCAAATGAACAGGGGAGAATGCAGAACCCTATTTAGAGGAGATAAAATATTCACCAGGACCGAGCCGGGTTTTAAAATGATTATAAATTATTTTAACAGTGCATTTGCAAAGGGTTATAAAAACAGCCATAATATATTTTTTTCCTGAGATTCTAGAATTACCAGTGTGACAGCTAATGCAATAATGATTTGTTTCAAATGCCAGTGTTTAAGCTGTATAAAGCGGATTTTATACATTTTTCCAGTAGGCCGCATTGTAGTTAATGAAATTAAACACACCAATCGCATTTGTCCCCGGGGGACGAGGAACTGAACACACTGCTGGTTTATTTTTTTATTAAAATAAATTGCAGCCGGCAAGATGGACTAATTGCATACAGAATTGAAAAAGAAACATTCCATTGATATAATTAAGCCAATTTTCATGGACAGAAATAGTTATAGTGGATATAAAATAAGCAAAGCCCCCACCCAATTCCCACTGCCCTCCTTTTTTCCACAGAATGTTAACTATTAAACAAGTATGTATCTAGAGCAGTCGGCCGGCCCTCTGGCAGCGCCAGGCATTGTTCCGAAGACTCTCAGGAGAGGCCGGCCAGACATCCCGGGCCAACCCAGGCACCTCCAGATCGGAGAAGACCTAATGACCAAAACCTCCAAGAAGCTTCACACACTCCAAGCAGGCTGAGGCTTTCCATCAGTCACCCTGGGGACCACAGTATTAGCTGCTTACCACCCTGCACTGACCACTGCATATCGGCCTGGACCTATAAGGTGCCCGGACCTGCTGAGCCCACTGACCCCAGTGACTGATCACTGCATCAGCTCCCTCCTCCCGGGCACCAGCATTCCTTCTAACTGACCACCTTTTTTTGGGTGGGGGGCGGAGGGTGCACTTTGGTGATTTCCCTCCAGATTTAGAAAGAGGCTCAGGCAAAACCTGCAGGCCCCAGGCCAGGATGCAGGGTCTGCATTTCCTAGAAGCAAATGGGGGGGTGGGGCGGCGGGGAGAAGGGAGTTGCAGACAAGGATGGCTGGCTAACACTGTCCCTTTGCCTTCCAGCCCCATGCCCTTGGGAGAGGACACCCACAAGCAGGGGCGGGCAGTGACGGGCCAGGACTCCAGTCCAGGGCTGGGAGCTTGTCAGAGGCAGACTTGGTCTCCCAAGTTCTATCTGAAGGAGCTCAGGCAGTGTTAACCAATTGCCTGCACCCACTAAGCACACTGATGTCTTCATTATTTTCCAAAAGCGCTGGCCTTGAGAAACTGCTGAAGTTCAGACACGTTTGTTTTTTAAGCCCTATGGAATAATTCACTGTAGCCTGCAGTGCCTGGGGCGGGCTCACGGGGCTGCCTAAGAACCCTTAGAGGTCTTGATGTAACTGCCACTTGGTTTCACCATTAACTTGCTGTGTGACCGAGAATAAGTGACTTGGCCTATCTGTGCCCCAGGGTTTCTTACCTCTAACACGGCAGTGAGTTTCCACACACCATCCATCCCAGAGGAAGGGAAGGGGAAGTGAGGTTACGTCTGCTAAGATGGCCTAGAACAGCCCGGTGGACCAAGAGCAGGTGTGGGGAATTCTGACCGGCTCCCAGAAGGCTGGGAAGCTTCTGGGACTAGGCAAAGCCCAGTCAAGGTTAGGGTTAGCCAGTGGGGGTGGAGTGGGGAATGTGAACACTAAGGGCTCCAAGAACCATCTTTTGGAAGCTGAGTTCCAGGAGCCTGACCCTAGAAAACCGACCTCCACCTTCCACCTGGATTTCCCTGCAATGTCCCCCTTGCCCCAGTACTTCCAATTAGCCTCATGATCAGATCAGCTAAGAGATTGAGCCAGGCCAGGAACCAGGGGCCCTGATGGCGTCTGTCTGTGCTGCACCCAGGATCTGGGGCTTCCGGGTACATTGCTTGTGCTTCTTGACTCCTGGGCTTCTCCGCCAGAGAAGCGAAGAGGCAGGGACCCCTAGAACCTGACGGACCTTGAAGGGAGTGGATACATGTAGCTGGAGGCTGGCCTCAGGGCCAGAGCACCTGGGCCTAGCCACCGCGGCTGCAAGGACCAGCTGCGCTGTGTAGACGCGGGCGCAGCCTGGGATGCACGATCCTTGGCCCCATCTTGGACGCCAGGAGCAGCCAAGGTCCCAGACGGCAGGTCAGTGTTCCCAGGCCTCCAGCAGAGGCTGCCCCCCCCACCCCTGTGTGGAACTCCGGGGCCACCTGCTGCCCAGTGGGGAGGCCCAACCGGACTCTAGTCGCCTGGGGAACTTTCTCCAACCATGGGAAAAGAAAGCGCCCGCGGTCCTGAGATTTCTTGCGCTCGATACGCGCAAGGCAGCGCCTAAGATTCCTTCCGCACACATGCTTGATTCAAACCCCTATCAATTGTATTTAACGCTATTTGAAAATTTTCAACGAAATTATTCAAAAGATTTTTAATCCTGGATAATTTTTGTTGAAACGCTAATTATACAGCACCTTAATTACTAGCCCCAGCCCCCCCAAGGATCCCTAATTGCCTCTTAATTGAACAAAACAGGGGGCTAATCGCCCCATAAAGCCTAAGCAGTAGCCACCGTGCCTCCCCCAGGGAGCCTGCGGGGGGAGCCCTGGACGCCTGACTCTACACAGGCGCCAAAAGAAACGGGGGGCAGACTCCTGGCCCCGCACACCTTCAGGCAAAGAGGGTACTGGAACCTCCGCTGCAGAACCCCATCCCCCTCCGCACCAGAGCGGAGGCCCTGGCTGGTGGGGGACCTGAGGGCTCAGCCGGGTCTGTCCCCAGGGAGCCCGCCCAAAGGTCGCTACTGAAAGGAACCTTGGCGCGCATTGATCTCGTCCCTTTCGGAGCCACCGCAGCAGAGCGCCCCACACGCACCTTTGCGCCCAATGCCCATGCCCAGCCTGTGGGCAGAAGAATCACGGCTGGCCGCCAAGCCTGAGCCAGCTCTGGGCCTGAGCTGTGCGTTTTCGCTGGAAGCGGGGTGAGGCTTCCACCTCCTGCCAGAGCTTCGCTGGCGCTACTGCCCTACCCATTGGCCAGAGGGGAAACAGCAGTCCCACTCCATGGAGAGTGCCAGTGCAGGGGGACTGCTTTGCTCCCTGGGTCAAGCGCAGGGCAAACAGGGCTGGAGCCTGGCGGGTTTTGCAACGAGCTTGCTCTGCTCACCCTTCCCACCTCCTTTCTGCACACATGCCTTCCAAAACACCAGCAAGATACACAGTGCCTCCTTCTGCAGCAACAGCAGCGCCCAGGAGCTAGACACCCAGGGGATACGGGGTGCGGGGGAGTGCCCTGGTCTCGGGCACCAGAAGGTGTATCACTTCCATGGGTGTCACTTGTTTGAGGTCCTGGGCTGAAGGCAGAACTCCCAGGGCATGTCCCTACCAGCTGCGCGGTTGGCTCCAGTGAATGAGACGACCCAGGAACCTGCCCACCTGCCTCTCCACCACAAGAAGTGCACGCTTTTGTTAGGCGTTTAGTTTTTCAATGTAAGTCCAGACGGCCCCACTGGCCAGCACTGCCCCTGCAGGAGTAAGGTGACCCTGGCTGGGAACTCTCCTCCCCCTGCTCCCTGTCCACAGGTGCAGGTTAGAGGATGAAGGCTCTGGCCAGCAAAAATCACAAACCCCGCACCAGGGCACGGGCTGCCACTGCCCTTGAAAAGCCTGGCCCTGCACTGGACCCAGAAATGCCAGGCAGAAGCAACCACTTGAACTGGGACCTAGAGCCTGAATCCCTCGGGAAGGGGGGGAGGGGGTGTTAGCACAAACGAAATCACAGCCCCCCATTCACTCTCATGGCTGGTTGCCTCAAGTCCTGGGTCTGAGGGTCATATCCACCAAACTGGTTGCTCTTATGTACCCTAAAGGTCACTACACCCCCTCCCTTCTGAACACTGCAGGCACAGCCCAGGTCCCAAGTGCAAGGACATCTCCATCTTTCTCAGAGGCCAGGTTCACTTGGCTTGTAAAGTGAGGAGAAGCTCCCTCCCCAGCCTCTGGCCTCAGTGGGTCCAAAGGCAGCTGGAAAGCAGGGAGCTCCTTAGAGAGCTGCGGTTGCCAGCCTGCAGCCTCCTGAGTCAGGTAATAGAATCAGCTCCCAGCGACACGTTCACATCTGCTTAAAATGTTGTCCAATGAAATGATATTCTTCAGTGATCCTGGGCGCTGCCAGCCACCGTCCCCTGCTTCCTGGGCCCAGGCACAGCTACATTCTCCGGGAAGAAAAGGGGCCAGGCCTTCCAGGTTGCTGCTGCTTCTCTGAGCTTGGTCAAGTGGGGGTTCAGTGGCCTGTGGCTGAAGGACAGACTGGGTCTCTTTTCTAAGAACGGCAGAAAGGCAAACCCTGTGCTCTCAGCTACCTCATATATGCTGCTCCCACATTGGACCAGGTGGCCAGACATCCACAAACAGGGGATCCAGGCCCAGAGCAGCGCTCTGGGTCACCTTCCCCACCTGGCTGGGAGGAGCAGACAAGTAGCTGAGTATCTGAGGGACATCCTGCTGCGGGTGGGAGGCTCCAAGTTTCCCAGACAGAGCCAAAGTGCGCACCTGGCGTCTCGCTTACAGCGAAGGCCAGGGAGAGCGCGGCAGTGATCCACTCTCTGCTCCAACTTGGGGCCCTTCTTAGGTGAGGGTTCTGAACCTGGCAGAGCTGGCAGGGACGCCTAGAACCCGAGAAGAAACTCTGAAAAGGCTCCCCCCCCCCCGCCCCCAGGACGCACACACCTATGCGGACACACTAACCACTCCAGGAGCCTGAGGCAGACACGCACTGCACAGGGCCCCTCCGGAGCTGCCCAGAAACTCCTGGCCTTTGCCCTTTTCGCAGCAAGAGGGGTTGAAGGTCATGAAAGGCATCAGAGGATGAGGCCACAGTACAGGACCGAGGTCCCAGGCTGAAAAGGGCACCATCACAAGGGGCCCCAGGTGCCCCCGCCTGCAGAGCCCAAGGGGCCGGCAGCAGCTTGGAGCTGCTTTTCCCCCCCGCGGGCCAGCGAGCGGCCTATGGCGGGCAGCGGGCAGTGGGCCGCGGTCCTGACAGACGGAGTGGAATTCCCAGCAAGAACGTAGGGCTTCTAATGGAGAAACTGCCGCGAGCCCCGCGTCCACGCGGGATCCGACTGGCCAGTCAGACCCAATTGCTGGGGGCTGCCAGAATTCGGGATCCGCGAGCTGAGTGGTCGGCTGGGATCCCGAGAGGAGTGAGCCAGGTGCCCCTTCTAGGGTGGGCCAGCGGCCCGGGGCGAAGGAGCCGCTGGAGCCGGGGGCGATGAATACGCTCAACGCAGCGCTCACCGCTTCGATGCGCTCACCGCTTCGATGCAACCGGGCCAAGACTGCGGGGGCCGCGCTCGCCGAAGCGCAGCAGCGCCGCTCCCGCTTGCCCGCCGCCGCCCCCGGACCTCGGGACTCACAGCCGCCGACGGCGCCTCGGGTCGCAGAGCGGATAGCGCGCAGGCTGCCCGAGGCTTGGCGGCGTGGCGGTGGGGTCGGCGGTGGGCGCACGGGGCCCGCAGCGAAGACCTGGCTGGCGGCGGGCTTGGCGCGCGGAGCCAGGGCTCGGCCCGAGGCGGAGCGAAAGAGAAAGTAAGGCCGGGGACCAGGCCGTCTCGCCGGGACTGCCTCTGTCCCCGCCGAGCCTCGAGGTGGAGTCGGTCGGGCGGGTGCGGAGGGCCCCTGCTGGGCCGAGAGCAACGAAGCGGCGAGTTGGAGGCGGCCGGACAGGGACCCTTCGCCCGGCGTCTTGGGCGCCCGGGCCGGGCCGGGCCGCGCGAGGTGCTGGAGCCACCGCCGAGAACCCGCCGCGGAGCGGGCACCACTTGGGAATGAACTTAACGACCATAGTTGCGCCGCAGGCCAAAGGCTCCATTTTGCTCCCCAACGTCCGCCGCTGTCCTGCGTGCCCTCTCTGCCCAGCGCCGGGAGCCGGGGGGCGCCGGCCCGCGCCCCCTCCTCCGCCCCGCCCGGCTCGGGGTCTCCCTCCTCTCCGCCGGCCGCGGCCGCCAGAGGCGGTCCTCTAGCGCCCACTATTTCAAAAGCCCGGAATATGATTCGACCAGGGCTGCTAGCCACTCGGAGAGCGAGCGAGCGAGCGAGGAGGAAAAGTTGCTCTCCATCGTCAACTTTTCGCTAACTTTCGCTTTGCGCTCCCTCGCCGCCCTCCCCCCGCCCCCCTCCCCGGCCCCCACCGCGCGCTCGGGTTCCCGGGCCCGGGCGCCTGCCGGGGGGAGGGGGTCGCGAGGAGGGGGCCGGCGCCTTCGGGGAGCGCGCGGCCCGGGCGCCCCAGCGGCCGCAGAGCTGGCTGTCCCGGAGCGCGGGAGGCGGCGCAGCCCGGGCCAGGCGATCGAGCTGGGGGCCAACAGCGGCCGCGCCCCGACGCGCCCCCGGCCCGGAGCCCCGGCCCGCGCCCCGGCCCGGCGGCGCGGCGCGGCCGGCGCGGGCGACTTACTTTTGGCTAGCTTCCTGGCCCTCGCCTTGGATCGCATGGTGTCGGCGCGCGGAATCTCTCTCCTCCTCCTTGAGTCCAGAAGCAGCTACACACTATCTTCATCTCCCCAGCATTGTCAGTTTGGACACCTTCGCACATGCGCACAGAGAGCTCAATCTGACACCCCTCGCCGGGGCCAAAAAAACTTTGCAATGTATTCATCATCATCATCATCGTCGTCGCCGCGCCGCCGCCGCCGCCGCCGCCGCCTCGGCGCGGGATTGGGGGGCTCTGGGCGGCCTCCGCGGTCTTCCCCGCACTACGCTCCCCCCGCCCCCGCCCCCGCCCCCCGGCAGCGCCGCGCGGGACTGGCCCTTTAAGAAAGCAGTCCATGCTCCGCGCGTCCGCCCGGGCCCGCACCCCGGCCACTTTAAAAGGACCCAGGTGGCCCCGGAGGCGAGGTGACTATCCCCCCACCCTGTCCTGTGTCGGGTCCCAGCGTTGGCGCTCCTGCCTCAGCCTGGGCCAGAGACCCTGTGGCGGCGGCATGGCACGCAACTTCCTTGGACTTGGGGGGCAAAAGCTCCGGGAGTCCCAACTCGGGTTGGGCTGGATGATTTCATTTTCTTGAATTTTATTACGAATTAAAGAGCTCTGCATTACTGTCGCCCCGGCCGGGTCTTTTTCCACGCTCGACCCTTGGCTCCCTGCCCCTGTCCCGACATCGTCCGAAGAGGACGCGCTCTGCGCCCCTTCCCGGCTCCTCCGAAACCCTCTTTGGGCCAGAGCCTCGGGCCTCCGGCCCCTCCCCTCCGTCCCCACCCCGCGGCGGCGGCAGCGGCGGCTCTCGGCTTCGCGACTCAAAAACAACAGCGGCGCCGCCTGCAGCTCCGCGCTCCGCCACTGCCCCGGCCGCGTGCGGGGACTCGGACCCGCAGCCCTCCGTGCCTGCTATGCCGCTGGGGGCCGCGCTCAGCCGAGAGAGCGGCTGCACCCCAACACCAGGCGCCCAGGCCTGGCGTCCCAGGGCGCTGGGGCACCTCGCCGCCCTGGGGGCCGCGGGGCGCGCTCTGTCTTTCTACCCTGGCCCAGCTGCCGCCTTGGCCCCCAGGTAAGTACTGGGTGGCGGGAGCGAGCACAGCAGCGGGGCTACCGGGACCTGGATCCCCTCTGGGGATACCTTCCCGCCCCCGCCCCCTCCCCCACCCACCCACCCCGGGGTCCTCAGGCCGCGGTGTCCTGCGGGCAGTACGACTGCATAGCAGGTGGCACTTCCAGGAGCGGTTCTAGCACCAGGGACCGCGGCCAGGACCCGACAACGTCCTGCCGCCAGGCCAGGGTGGCTGAGTGTGGGACCCTTGGGGGAGACAGGCCTGGGTTCAAGAGGGCATTGGAAGCTCACAGAGAAGCTACTTGGCTGGGTTGTTCATCCTGAGCCCTGGGGGGCCTGCCTGGTGACTTGGGGTTGCTAGAAGCTGGCCAGAGGCCCCACCCATAGTGGTGGGGTCTCTCTGTGCTCCTGCAAAGCTCCTGGGCGGTCCACACCTCCTCTTTGTTAAACACTGGGAGGCTTCAGCTCCTCTAAGGCGACCTAGACAGGGAACTCTTATGTCCTTCCATTAAAAGAGGAGAAATGGCGGTGTCCAAAGGGCTAACCTTGAGGAAAGGCATCCCAGGTGTGTGTGTGGAGGGGGGAGGGCAGACCCGGTGACCCAGGGCTCATGCCACCCAGAGCAAAGTCTCTGCCCAGCCCATCTTGCCAGAGACAGAATGGACTCAATAAGCCTTTTGCCTAGGCAGTCCACATTGAATTTTCCCTGCTGATTCAGAGCTGTGATCCCAGGGCTGGGTGCCTGCTTGAGTGCTGATCTGCTGGCCTGGAAACAGGTCCTCTTAGCTGGACTCTGGCTCTCTGGGGTTGTCCTCTGGGCTGTATCCTGCTCCAGGTGAGTGTGGCCAGGGCAGGAGCTGGATTTGCACTTGGGCAATGGCGCTCCCTTTCTCAGCGTCCCACAGAAGACTCTACCACCACAGCGGACCTTCATTCACACCACTACCCGTTCTCCCCAAGCCCTCGACTTTTCGGCAGGTTGAGTCTAGAAGCCCCTGGGGGTTTCTAGGAGTCTTCACTGGGACAGAGGGGATCTCTGCAGCTTTTGGTGCCTGGGAATTGCCCCCTGCAAGGGTAGCTGGGAACAGAGGGAAGTAGCAAGACTCTGGGACACAAGGTCTGCTTCAAGGGCAGGCATCTTGCCAATGAGCCTAACAAGGCTGAGGCCATTGGCTAGAGAGGCCTGGGTCACTCCCCTCCTTCTTCCTACTGGGGCAGACAACTAGGTTCAGGGTGAGGCCTGAGGGGGCTATAATTTGTTGGTGTTGCATTCACCTGCCAAGGGCCACTAGCTCCTCTCCCCCCCCGCCCCCCCCCCAGCACTCCACTCCTGCTCCCCTCTCTGGGAGTGGCCAGGTTGCAAAGGCCTAGTCACATTTAGGGGGCTGTCCCAGGTCACTCAGGGCCTCTCCCTACTCCCTATCTGGGGAGTGCCTTGACAGGTCCCAGGGCAGAGAAACTCAGGTGTGGGGGGGAGGCGTGGGGGGTGGGGGCAGGGCCCAGTGGTGCTACCTTGGCTTGCACTCTGCCTGGGCCCTTGAAATTGACTCTGCAGCTCTGGCCTGCCTGGGGAAGGGACCTGATGAGGGAGCCTGAGGAGGGGCAGGGGTGGCTCAGGTGGGCCTGGTAGGCCACTGAGCTGCTGAGTGTGACCCTGAGCCCTGGAGCAGTGACAGAAGGGGACCTCACCGGGGGACTGAGGAGCCTGGGCAGGCAGTCCCCAAGACCACGACCCAGCGAGATTGGGTCCTGGCCTGGCCAGGCCCTGCCCCCGCGTGGCCAGATGTAGAAGCTGAGAGCAGTCAGCCATTGAGGAGGAGTCCTTCCGAAAGGAAGAGAGAATCCTTCGGGAAAAGGGAGTCCTGCACAGGCGGTCCGTCTGCATCCAGGGCCTTCAAAAACATCTGGTGCTTGAGAAAACAGGATGGGTGAGGGGAACCCCAGGGAGGGAAGGGGGGATCTTTCTTGACAGGAAAAGGTCCAATGACAGTTTTCACACCAAGTCTGAGGATGAGTCAAAGCCAGGTTTGGAGGATGAAACACCAGGAAGTGAGGAAACTCCCCATCTCAGTGGTCCAGTTTTGGGCTCCTTGGGTGCCCCGGGCAGGGTCTTGGTTGCACCCCGTGCTAACCAAGTACACAGCAATGATTACTGGCTCCCTGGACTGGATGGGGAGGGGGGAGGGAGCATTCCCCACCAACTTCTGCTGGGTTCAGGACCTAGAAGGAGTTTGTGAAAACCAGCTCACATCTGATAGAACTCCTCTGCAAAAAAGGCAGGGGTGGGGTGGGGGTTTGGGGTCTGGTGTGGGGAAGCTGAGAAGGGAACTAGAGAGGATCAGGGCAAGGGAGGTGGGTTGAGCTCCTGAGAGCAGTGATGGCTGTCTCCGGGGCCCCAGTCTCCAATAGACAATCTCCAACCGCTCTGGCCCTGTGTTCACAGAGATTCCAGGAGTCTGTGCACTGTACATGCAGGGTCTGGGTCAAAGTGGACCCCCTGCCCAGGCCCTAAGATCTGGGAAGCTCAAAGCTGTGAACAGGGATATGCAACAGAGTCCCTATAGCTGGGTTCTAGACCCTCTCCCCTCCAGCAACTCTCTCCATGCTCCATAAACTAGAAGGGCCTGGGCCCTTCTAGGGCTCCCCCTGGGGTGCTGTTGGATTCTAGATCCAGTTTTACTCACCCTCCAGTATCTGTTTGAAGAAACGCCAGTGGCCCCTGAGAAGCTTATTATGAGCTTCCCTGGGAGGGGGCCTGACCTCCCTCCACCCTCCAGCCATACCCAACATGCTGGTCACTCAGCCACATCCTGATTCCAGTGCGAGCAGGGATGTTTTTTGCCTTCTGGACACATTTTCCTAACCCTCAACAAATGGAATTGTCCTGGAGACCTTGAGATTTGAGCAACAGGAGGCTACAGGTGACAAGGATGTAGCCATTAGACTCCTGTTACAGTGGCAAGGAGGGGTAGCTATCTGGCCTGCTCAAGCAGAGTGGGGGCACTCCAGCTGGGGCCAGGGTTCTGTGGTGTGGAGGACGGTCCCTGGGTTCAGTCCACCATCAGATCGGGACCACACAAAGAGCAGCTCCGTCAGATTTGGACTCACAGGTCAGCTGGCATCTTCGGACATTCATCTCTCTCCCAGGCCCTTTGAGTCTTGCTGTGATCTGGCTGGTAGGGAAAGGACAGGGCTGAGAAGCGGGTTTGGAGTCCAGCATCTTCAGAAGCTGTTGTGGCAGAGAGATGATATCCCCAAAGCACATTTCCCACTCCCCACCCCCCACCCCCATTGCTTATGGCCTGTCTTCCTTTCTGTGGGGAGCCGATCTCCTAGAGGGTGAAAGGAACGAATCCCAAGCAAGCCTTCCCAGGAATGTGAAACCCTTAAGTCAGTTTCCAACCAACCCCATATGTTTAGGAACTGGCTTCCTTCTCAAGGGGCTGTGGGGACCGACTTCTTTGAAAGATGGAGAAATCTCACTCGGGCTGGAGGATCCGGAATTCCTCTGCTGGCCTCTGCAGCCCTGCTCTCCTCCCAACAACACCTGAGCCCCGCAGTCGCAGTCAGAAGGGCAGAATCTCCCAAGGGAGGCTCCCAGGGTACACAACAACGAGGGGCGCGGCCAAATGCTTTGGGGTGTGCACTAAAGGTTTTCCTTTCTTTCTTTTTCTTTTCTTTTTTATTTTTTAAAGAAGAGGTCGTGGGCCTGAAGCCCGCGCGAGCCCCCACTCCACCTCTAGGGGTTTGAGCCAGAAGCTAAAGAGGTCAATCATCTCCTCGCACCCCGGCTCCCCAAGAAGGTGCAGGGAGGGACAGCTGGGACCCAGTGGCTCGGACCCAGCCGCGCACGCTGAGTTCTAAGCAAGGCCTCCAGCACAGGCGCGCGGGCTCCGACCGCGGGGAGTCGTAAACGGAATCGGTTTCCCACGCTTTCCCTTTCCTTGCCCAATTCTTTAAAAATCCGCCAACGAATCCCAGGGCTCTGTTTGCGAGCCTTGCCCCGCCACCCTCCAAGTCCATGCCTTGCCTGGAGCCGCAGAGCCTGGGTCTGCTCCCGCCCGCTGCCCACAGGACGGTCCGCCGCGCCCAGTGGGAACAACTTCGTTTCCCTCCTCGCTCCCCCAGCGCCGGACCCCCCAAGGCTGCGCGCTAAGGTTGCTGCGAAAGGCGGCTCGCGTGGAAGCGTCCGCGGCTCGGGCTCCGGGTCCCCAGTCGAGCGTGGGCCTGACCCTGGCAGCAACGAAAACCGCGAGCCGCGGCGCTCCCGGGGCTCAGCGGCCGAGACCTGGGAGTCTCTGGGCCCGAGCTGGCTCTCCGCATTGCCAAACGCCCACTGCCGAAGCCCCCGGCCGAGGCGCCGATGGCCGATCGTACGCCGGATCGGCGGGGCGAGCGGCGGGCGCGGCCTTGGCAGGAAACGGGACGCACCGCAGGTTTGCAAAGCCCCTTCCTCCCAGAGCCCGGGAGCTGCGGCCCGGCCCACCCCGCCCTCCGCGGCCGCCGCTCGCAGTTTGGAAAGCTCTCCTGCCTTGGGTCCCACAGAGCGGTGCCGGGCGGCTGTCACCCAGGGAGGAGACGCGCGCCGCAGTTCTCCCGCCTCAGTCTCCCCACCGGGGAAATGGAGTGGGCGGTGCTGCCTGGGCCGCTCCACGGGACCGACGGAAAACGCCGGGCGACGGGCCGAGCGCAGCGCACCTTTCTTGGCGACATCTGCTCGGTGGGGCTCAAAAATGGTCCCCGAGCCAAGGACCAACATGGCTCTGGGACCACCTCTACTCTTCCCTGATTCCCCCCCCAACGCCGAACCCCTTCCTGGCTGACCCAGAGGAGGCATGAGGGGTTTCCAGCTCTGCGATTCCTATTTGAGCTCCGCTCTGTCTGGAGGTTTAGGTGCACTGTTCACACCGGGTCACGCTCAGAGGGCAAGGGGGTGCGTGCGGGAAGGGCTGGAACTAGGGGAAGCCAGCCAGCCGGCCGGCCTGGGCCCAGTCTTCCCTGTGCAGGGAGGAGGAGGCTCGCCCCAGGTGTCGCCCTAGGCTGGGGGCTTTCAGATCGTCTTCTGCCAGAGAGGGGGGTGGCGCTGGACGAGGGGAGCTCTAGGTGGAGTCCTGAGAAGGTGGGGGGTGGGCTGTGCGTCCTGCCCTAAGGAACCCCCGCGGAGGAGGAGGAGGAGGGAGCGTGAAGGGCCACTGTCCCGAGAGCCCTTTTTGCCCTTTCTCCTTTTCACGTGAAGGTTGGCAATGGTCAGGGTGGGGACCTAAGTGAACTCCCGCCTCAGGTCCCTATCGCGCCCACCCCTCGTATTTGCTCACTACTAAACCGGCGAATCGAATGGAGCGGCCGGCTGTGGAGACTGGGCTCACCAGCCGGCGAGAAAGGGAAGGGCAGGAGCTCGGGAGCGCCTCGGGCAGAGAAAAATTGCCTCGTCGTCACAGTGACCCCAAGGTGATCAAATCAGCCAGTGCGGCCTCTCGGGGCAAGGCCCCCTGCTCCCGCCCTGAGCGCAGATCTCCACCCCCATACCAGCTCCTGGCTCCTGGAAGCCCCAGACACCAGCCCGGGGTGTGAGTGTGTGTGTGTGTGTGTGTGTGTGTGTGTGTG